>JAHDVE020001343.1:0-30341 GCA_022606495.2 Halesus radiatus
TTATTATTACAGCAATTATTTGATTATAACATGTTCAATTCTAATTGCGATATATGTGCGATTTCGGCGGTCACATGTCCCAGTTGCCAGTTTTCTGTCGGCTGTTGGTTGCATCATTCGGCATCAACAGCAGCTGACAATTTGGTTTGTTTTGATTACTGTTTAGGTTGTGTTATTTCGCTTGGACTAATCCAGCTGCGAACCCATTTACATTTTTTGCGAGGCCTTCCTATTTCACTTAATAATAGTTTATTCAGCTCGGCACAATTCAAACGAATCGGTCGTTTCAAAAATACAGAACTAGATACGAATGACATTTATTTTAACAGTTCACTCTTCCTATTCGCAGTTCCAGACATTCCAGTAGCTTGGTGAGAGTCTCTACTAGAGGTTAGATGTGGTGATCACTCGCCGCGGCAACATAGCAGCGTCGAAATCGCTCCTTGGACAGACAGTGTTATTGAAATGGTTCTACTTATCGTTTGTGACTGATCTGAATAGACTGGTTCTCGTAACTTTCCCCCTCATCAAAAATCTACTGATTTAGGATTTTAGCCATAATTGGTGACCCGATCTGAACAGTCGGGTACTTCCCAACCATCATAATCCTTATCTCCTTCCTTTCCCCACTATCTTTAGTATCAAAAAAACACCTTTCAATTGTCCCACTGCCTCCGAACAGTTGGGACTCTTGTGAAGTATTTACATAAAAAATATAAAAAGCTAGGACTCCATTATAGTGCGTAACGTTATATTTCAAACGAGGATGAGTGAAAGGAATTAAAAAAGACAGCTTCAAGGCTAACTTATGCAGGTAAAAAATATAATGTAAGCGGTAGGCGAGGGTACATTACCTGTAAGGGGTTTCTCCCGTGTGGCTCCGCATGTGTGTGTCAAGATGTTCCTTGCGGGCAAAACTCTTCTGGCATGTGGTGCAGGCATACGGCTTGTCTTGGGCGTGGCGCTTAGCGTGCCTCTCTGTTGAAAATAATAAAAACAAAATTGTTCAAATATACATATCTTGTTATTAGTCTGAAAAACAGTGTATCGCCACACGCTTACTTATGGTCACCAAATCTGGATGTTGAACGAGCGAACAAGTTCCAGGGTTCAAGCTGATGAAATGAGGTTTTTGAGGAGTCACAAAATGGGATCGAGTAAGCTCAATGATCTGGGAGGAGCGAACCATCGAACCACTGCTACTCTTTATAGAAAAGTCGCAACTGAGGTGGCTTGGGCACATATTAAGAATGCCAAAAGGTCAAATTCCGTGGAAATAATTACAAGTGCTATTCCAGAGGGAAGACGTCCAGTGGGCTGCCCCAGACAGAGGTGGGACAAGCAATTCTAGAGGCTGTGCGAGGAGAGGATGGACCTACTATGGACGGATGACGTTGATATAGCACAGGACAGGGATGCCTGGAGGCGCCTTGTCGATGCGATGGGTCCCCGACCCGAGGACAAGGGGGAAGATGTATGTATGTATTATTCAGAACTATCAAAATTGTCCATATTTTTAACAGTGGAGGTTTCCATAGAAGGTAACTCACCAAGACTGGCGGCATTGGCGAAGACATGGAAGCAGACGGAGCAGGTGAACATGGAGCCTCCGAGGTGGCACTTGCCGTGCCGCGTCAGGTCCGCCGCATTGGTGAACGCCTGTCCACACACCTGGCAGGTGAAGGGCTTTCTCTCTGAGTGGTATCGCCTGGATTAAAGAAAAACACAAATATTTAGTGAGCTTTATAAATATGTTGAAGATTGATTAATTGTGGTGGAGCAATAATAAAACTATTTTCTTTGTACATCGCTTTTTTGCGTTTAGCCAATGTTTTGGACACAGCCATGAACCCGAATAAGGCACAGAGTGATAGATACTTTCAGTATCGCCCTGGTGAAAGACCACCATTCAGAATCCAAATGTTGCTTGAAATGGCTTTAGCCGTGGTTGGTGACCAGATCTGAATAGCCGGGTACGTCCCCACCTCCCTTTTTCCAATCGACTTCCCATCCCTAAATCCTTCAGCCTCACAACATACCCCAATTAGGAATGCCATAGTCCTTACTAGCTCCAGATGGTTGGGAGCAGTTGGGACTCTTGTGCAGTATTCACGTAAAAAAAAATGAGGCACGGTTGTGTGAAAAACTATTCAGATTTTTAACCAAATTGAAGAATTGTATGCAGAGTGATAGATAAGAACAACCACCATTCAGAATCGAAACGTTGCTTGAAATGGCTACAGCCGTGTTTGATGACCAGATCTAATTAGCTGGCACTTTTTTTTGTCAAAATTTTTGAATTACATGTTTTTTCAAATTATCGGGGTTCGAATTAACATGGTTCTATTGTACTTAATGTCTGTACATCGTTTGATATTGATGTGAAAAATATTCACTTCAACCATAGTTTTTTCTTCTTTAAACCATCTTAGTGTTCTCCATTTTTGTCTACTTTATTCTGACAGACTATATAATTTGAACTTGTTTACCTATGCACGATGAGCTGGTACCGATACTGAAAGATTTTTCCACAGAGGTCGCAGGGGTGCGCGCCCGGGGGGCCGACAGAGGGGGGGCTGTCGCTCTCCGATATGTTGCTGGTCCCCGCCTCCGCCTCCTCTGACTCCGATAGGGCCTGGGGCAAAAAGAATTAGTGTTAGTGAGATTTCATTGTGTGAAAAGTGAAGAAATATTATTACAGTCCCAATGTATTTTAGTACATTTATTACCCGATTTTTACGTATTTTTCCCACAATTTACGTCGAAAATATTCAAAATGTGTGATTTACGCGTGCTTGACAATGAGTCGGCGCAGAAGACACATGTTTATCTGTCGTGCCGCGATTGGTCGGCCGTAATTGGTCGCCCACTTTCAATTTTAGCTATTTGTGCCGTGATTGGATGCGCACATGACAATGCGCCGGCGCAGTTGTCACATTTGTGGCGTTCAAAACGAAACTTTTAAATGTATATATACAATTGAAAAAGAATTAGAGAAAAAAAAAATTAAACAAACTAATCTACATGATTTTTTTAATAATATATGAAATATTTTTTCAATACAAAAAAATTCAACAAATATGATTTTTTAATAAAAAAAAATTAAAAGTTTTTTTTCAATACTCAACTAATCTACCTACGTATTGATTATTTTTATAAAAATAAAATATGTATTGTTTTTCCAACCAAAAAATTAACAAAGATTATTTTTAAAAAAAAGTTGTTTTTTTCATTTCCCCCGATTTACATCTTCCCTCCATTTAAGTTTTTTTTTTTCAGTCCCTTGAAAAACGTAAAATAGGGGTTTTACTGTATAATATTGCCTTTATTACATTTTCAACCTCCATTGCAAGCTTTTAAAGAAATTTACTTCTCCCTCCGATACTTTTCCTTAACAGACTTGGGACATTTTAATAATAAGGTTATGATAAAATGTACTTGGTATATGCACATATACAGAGTCCACAGTATGGCTCTGGTGAAAAATCACTACATATTCCAAAATGAAATGACTTTTAATCATGTTACCAGTGGCGGCTCGTGACTATTGAGTGAGCTAGTGATTGAAAAATACGATGTTATTGATGTTGTTGAAGCCAAAAAGGATTTTTATTTTTTTTCGAAATCTCAATTTTTTGCATGGAGATTTAGATGGCGGGTGGGGCACTGCCTCCAACATAATTTTGGCTTTAACAACATCAATAACGTCGTATTTTTCAATCTTAGCACTCTAGCTTACTCAATAGTCACGAGCCGCCACTGCATGTTAGTGACAATATTTGCATAGCCAGGTAATTCTTATCGCATTTTCCTTTGGCTGGTGGCAATTTTTTGTGATAGCCACAAAAAAAACAAATTTTTTGTATTGCTATAACTTGGAACAGTGAATTCATCACCTTTTAAAATGGAATCTTACCTTGGGCGGCACAGACTCGGCGGACAGCTTCCCGAAGACCTCGTGGTAGGCCAGCAGCTGGGAGAACTCCTCGGCATTGACCTTGAACTGCAGGCCCTGGAGGTCGTGCTCAGAGACGCCCCCGGCTGATATCTTCACCAGGGAGCCGTCGGCTGTGCGCACGTCCATCAATTGGCCGGCCTGCAGATTCTGGAGGAAATAGAAAATGTTTTGATGTAAGTTTTAATCTATGGATGTAACAGAAGTAAAACGCCTAATGAGACCATATATTTAGTTTCGTTGCTCTATTTCAGTGATGCACGGTCCATGGTTCGCTAGTCCTAGTCGTGCGGCCGAAGGGGCTTTTTTGGCAATTTAAAATCAACAGCATTTATTTCTTGGTTTGACCTTAGGCCTTGAAAAATTTGTAGTGCTTTATTTGTGCGCCCTTTAATTGATATTTTTAATGGGTTCCGTGTTGCAGGGGTGCTTGACCAAATGTTTTTTCTGAGAACATAAAAGAACAAAAGTGAGTTTTGATATTTCTTATTTAATAGTAATTGTTCGTATTTCTGGATGCTATGATCAAAATATTTAACGGTTTCCATTCTGTTTTATAATAAAAATATGAAAGGGTGTCACGACAAACTTATCTGTTTTCAATATTTTGATTCAGCTGCCCAAAATTACGGGGAATTTTTTATAGATGTTCAAAATGTAAGATTATTAAAAATCAACATAATTTATTGATTTGACCTTAGAGATGAAAAAAAATTTGGCCTGCAGCACCTTTTAGTGAGTTCTACGATTGTTTGATTGAATGGTTGCCATTTTTTAAAAAGTTCAAAAAGATTACTCAACCAAAATATATTTGCAAACCCCGACAAACATATAAAAAAAAAATATATATATATATATTTTGATATGGCATCTAAAGATTTAGCTTTAACCTCTAATTTCTATCCGTTGAACGCCAGCGTGTTCGACTGGTAACGCAAAAAACATACTTTCTTTTTGTGGGATTATCGACCTCAAAAAATGTTCATACCTTACTAAATTAAATCATATTCGTTTGCCAACAAAATAATAAATCAGATAATAATTCTTGCTTTTCGTTTTTTCACACCGCTCAATTGGAATAAAACAAAATAATAATTATCAAGTATCGCATCATTCCTTCACGTGCAAATCATTTGGGTTATATTCTGTAAAATCTTCTAATATGTAAGTAAATACTTTTTTTTTTTTTTTAATATAATGTTTATACATTTATTTAGCTTTATGGAAATATAATAAAACTTCAAGAATATTTTTATATTTATTTTATTTATATATTTTTATTTCATTAGAGAGAATTTTTTTTCTCTAAATACAAGTAGCTATTGTGGGGAAACTAACTAACCATCACACCCTTTCACCGCAGGGGTAGGCAGAGAGGACAGACCGCCAAACAACTCGATCTTGACATACACTTCTTGCTTCATTCACTTTCATGCAACGTCTCATACATTCTCTTCTGTTATTCTGACTTCTGACATGGCCCGACTCAAGTATTTGATTCATTTGATAGTGCCATGTCTTCCTCGGCCGTCCCCGGCTTCTTCTTCCATTCGTATTCGCATCACATATTCTCCTTACACTCCTCACTAACTAACCGTCACACCGTTTCACCGCAGGAGTAGGCAGAGAGGACAGACCACCAAACAACTCAATCGTGGCATACACTTCTTGCTTCATTCACTTTCATGCAACGTCTCATACATTGTCTTCTGTTATTCCGACTTCAATTTACACAATTTTTAAAAATATACTAGCTGATGTGTACCCGGCCTTGCTCGGGTTTATATAAAGTTATGTTGTAAATTCTTGCTTGTCATTAGGGTGCCGAATTTGACAGCGAAAATAACTATCTCCAAATAAAGAAACATTCATTTGAATATTTTAATTCATTCCAAACGTTTATTTTTTCAAAATATATTTAAATCATAAAGTTCTTAAGTAGGTACCTACTCGTGTTTTCCATTTTGAAAATATTCTACCCAAAAAACCTTCTTCTTTTGAATATGCAATCTGTGGCTAACCAGAGTGTTATATCTATGGACTAACTTAAATAAAACATGGGGGTTCAATGTTTTTCATACTAATTTAAAAACGTTATAGCAACAGTTTTACATATTGGATTTCATTTAAACTACTTTCTAAACCTTTCGGGCACTAATAAGAACAAACAGAGCTATTTTCAGCGAAACCGGTCCAGTGATTTTTGAGAACCTCGAGGACAAAGAAACAAACAAACTTACATTGATTTATATATATATAGATAAACACATTATCTGGCAAGACGAAAAAATTTACGAAAACATCATTTTGTAAAAAAAACAAGTAAGTTATTACATTAATATACATGGCGGGCCGCGTGGAGATTTACCCTTGGCACAGGCACACAGCGGAATAAATAGACCATAGAAGCTCGGCGTTTCAAAGTGGTTGGTTTATAACTACTGGCTCCGGACATTAGGGACTTTAAAAAGTCACTAATCTTTTATATGCAGGTTTTATTTTGTGCTTTGAAGAAGGATTTAGCGTGCGGATAAGGAATTTATTGCATGCTGTTACCTTCAGGTCAGGTTTGGAGTCGCCCTTCTGTTCCGGCATGCTGAAGTGCCCCATGATCTTGGCCTTGTCTTCCTTAGAAGCGCCCTGCTGCTCTATAGAAGTGCTGCCATCAGCGTTCTGCGTGACGAGGATGCTGCCTGTCTCGCCGGAGTGTTCTAATCTTACTACGCCATCGATAACCTGGAGATTATGTCATAAATAAATTAGAAGTGAGTTTATTTCACTTGCCAGCTAATAAAAAATAAATATAACAAGGTGGGTACCTGCTGGCCTACGATCTGCGTCAACTGGTGAACGGTGAGGGATTGCACTTCTCCGTGACTCCCTCCGACGGTCATGCTTTCTTCCTTCATCCCTTTCTGGCTATTTTGTTCCACCACCGTCACCAGGCCATCTTCACTGACTGTCAACTGGATCTGAAAGTACACGTAAAAACATAATGAAAATCATTTTATTAAATAAATTTCGAATTTGAGTTTGTAGCAGTGGGTGTTTTCTCTAAAGAACGAGTGTGCTGTGAATTACCATTAAAAATATGAGAACATAAGACTAACTTGTATTATAATATAAGCACATTATAAACAGCATGCTATTAAAAGTCCGCATTTAAAATTCACACAACCGAATACTACGGTCGAAAAGCAACGCGATATTCCCATAGGTGCTGCGCTAAATGGATTAAGCACATATGGGTTCATGATCTTAAGCAACAAGCAATAATATAGGCCAAACCATGTCAAAGTTTGTGCTCAGCACTAAGAAGTAATGTTTGAAGACATGTGACCTCGGAAGTTTGACGAGTTTCACCGAGATGGCCCTATCAGTCACTTTACCGGCCGGCTAAATTTTACACCATAAGGATGCAACTTAAATGTTATTATTTCTATAGTTAGTAGTGAATATTTGTAAGTTTATATTTTTTTGTTCCTGCATTTTTCTAACCGTTTGCTTTTAATGGCATTTGTAAATCTACTAGTAAAATGAAAATATCATCGCAGGAAAGCATTTTATTACTGTAATAGCCAAAGTCATGTAAAAAACTGCAAGATTTTGAGGCTTATATATCAATTAAAAAACGTAATATTGACAAAAGGAAGATTTTTTCAAACATCGTACAGGTCTTATTTTTCATAGTAGAGACACGGGACTCGGATAGATCGACGCAGAAAAAAAAAACCGGAGGAATGGTGTATACAGAGCATTTTTGTGGGTAGTGGTGGTTACAGCAGTATTGCTTTCCTGCAACGATATTATAATGCTGTTTTTGTATTCAAAATTCAACCCTTTTTTAGATAAGATGTTATATGCCCATGTTAAGAATGTTTCGACAAATGCCGTATTGTCTCAAGTCGCTAGTTATTATAGTACCCCTCTCACCAACTTTATTTAAATTATGTGACTGCCGCTGAATTCGACGATTCGCCGAAGGACAAGATGCAGATCTTGATAAAATATAATATCTTCTCTTGAATTTCTGATTGAACCCCCAGTTAAAAAGACCACCCCCCCACTGGTTCGTAGTGTAATCGCAAGTCGTTGAAACGAGAGTGGGTAGCAGTTGGACGGATAGAGTTTGATACTCACAACAGGTACCGACTTACTGCCTTTAAATAAAAGTTATGGTTAGTGAAAAGGTCTGTTGTACAATAAACCATAGGGGTAAATAATTTTTTTTTTAATAATAAAAATAATAAAAACTGACATGATTTTAATGGAATCATTTTGATAGAATATTTTTTTAACTTATTTGTTTTTACCTGTTGATTATTTGTGTGATGCTCCTGAGACCGTATCGACGAATTACTGTTCATCATCTGTTGGGAAGACATAATGGTTTGTTGCTCGTGGTGATTTGAACTCTGCAAGAAGAATAAAAATCTCAATAAACATGCAACATGTGCTTTGGTACTAACAAAAAAACATTTTTTTTAAATTCACAATCTTTCAGAATGATTTTTAGCATATTTAATAAAATGGACAAATAGCAAAAAATCTTCAATTCATGTCGCTCTTAATTTTTTTTAAAAGTAACACATACAGATGCTTATTGGACTAAGTATTAAAGTAACGAATGATGGCAAACATGTGTTAGCATAATTCAATTCGGAGTAGTCGAATTAGCGGTAGGTGCAAAAGTTTAATATGGTTCGGTACCTGGTGTTGCTGCAAGTGGAGGTGCTGCTGTTGCTGACTTTGTTGCTGTTGATTCTGCTGTTGCTGGTTTTGTTGCTGTTGTTGCTGTTGTTGCTGTTCGCTGTTGTTTTGTTGCTGCTGCACCTGCAGTTGGCCGAGCTCCTGCGCCTGGGCGAGGGCTGCAGCCACGTCTGGAAGGTAAAATTGTCTATCAGTGGGTTGTTTCTTGATTCCAATTTAAATACGGCAACCTGTTTCTCTTTCTTGAATAATCTGAAGGATACACAATGCCAAAGATGGATGGCAAGAGTGCTCAGAAGATATCATTGGTGTAGTCCGTTAGTGAAAATATGTCTGTTCCAGATATTCTGCCAGCCTTTATCCTTGCTACCTATGGTCCAGGATATAATGAATACACTCTGAGTGCAATATGACGGTGCATGTAGGGTAGTTTTGTCTCCCTTGATGATGCGGCATTTGGTAAATGTTTGCAGATGAAAGAGTGCGTGGCTTTGCTGCATTCATTTCAGTTCATTGCTTGTCCAGGCTGTTTGCCAATGACACAGCTAACTATTAGACCAGTGGTGGATAATATTTAAATACATCAAATTGAAAAAGTATTTCTCTCATTAGTTTGCAATCGATTAGAGTATAATTTCATCGTTTGGTCACCTCATGATAAAATTCACATTAAAAATGTCAAAAGAATTTAGAGAAAGTTTTTATCATTTACTAATTTTAAATTAAATATTCCCTTTGAATAAATAAAGTACACTTTTTATTAAATACTTTAAGAATATATACACTTGAGGATTGAAGAAGGATAACTGGCCTGTTTTTTTTTTAAAATTGTAAATTCGTAGCTTGACTGTTGTGAGTCTTTGTGAGTCTTGTCAAGAGTTTACAACAGTTTTTCATAAAATAAAATAAAATATATATATATATATATATTATGAAGCAAACTCGTCAATTCCGCGCCTACATAGTTTAGTAAAAATATATACAAATGATATCGACATTTTTAACAAGAAAAATTAAATGTTTAAAACACATCTTAACAATTTTTCAAGTCAAAATATTATTTCTTTTATCTAAATTATAAAACATCGTATTGTAAGTAATTATTGTTTTATTTCTAACACTTGTATGAAAATTGTAACAATTTTATGTAATGTAAAGTCCCACGGGCGGAAAAAAGAGAAAATGAAATAAATAAATGTTCCTGAGGTCACCGCGATGATTGATATTTATTATAAGTGTAGCGTGTATGCCAAAGTGAAGGTAATTTCAACATCTCTTAGAAATAGTACACCACCGAATATAAAGGATTAATCAAAACCGGAAGTAACCAGTGTCTAATACAGAACAATTGGTTTACCGAGGTGCAAGGCATTTCCCGGTATGGACAGGTTGGGCAACCCCTGTGCCCCGGTGATACTGATGGCCTGTCCCCCTTGCTGCTGCAGGAGCTGCAGCTGCTCCGAATTGAGGATGCCAGTTCCATGCTGTAGAATTTCCTGAAAATATAATATCAGATATACAGTACGGTAGATCATAGATTTATTGATGTTAAAAAGACAAATTGAATCAAACGATAATGCGGGAAAAGGTATAAAGGATTTTTTATTTAAAACATTTTATTATTCCCATATATTGTGGTTGTAATACACTGAAATTTGGAAGGCAAACAATATTGCGGCTATTCAAAAACAGTAAGATTTTGCAAAGTTTTAACCTGATTTTTCGAAGTTCATTAAAAATGTTACCCATCATCCATGACATGATTGTTTTTGTATCCCGGTACAAATTTACTCAGCATAAAATTTCACAAAAACGATCACAATCAATTGAGGAAAATACAACAAACTAAATAAAAATGGTCAGTGTGGGATGACAATACCGACCCTTTAGATTTTTGGAGCACAAAGGTGCTAAGTCACTGGAGATGAATTGTTCAGGAGAGCAATTTTAAAGTTTGAGCAGCTATAGCTGTGGTGGACATGGTACGGTTGTTTTCTTTGATTATTGCATAATTGGTATAAAAAATATGAACTTGTGACTAGTGTGCCGTAGAGAAAGGGGAAAAAAAACATTGATTTCCATCAAAAAGTAATTTTTGTATTCGGACTTGGCACCTTTGTGCTCCAAATGGTCTGTTATACACGGTGTTCGGAAAGTAGTGGAACAAGCTGGGAAGCCGGTGAATCTACATCATAAAGAGAACCCATCTGAGCAATTAGTTTTTTTTTTAATTTGTAATATTTGTTTTCGGAAACTAAAGGGTTGAAAAATTATTGGAGTCAGGTTTATGCTTCGGTTCATTCAAGTTACAAAAAACAGCTGATAGTAAACTGAATATTTTGAATTTGATCACAAAAAAATTACTACTTCCGATTCGATTAACCGAAAATGAAAACACAAATCAAAAAGTTATCCCATAAATTGCCTACAAATGCGATGTAGATTCACCAGTTTTCCGCTTATACCACGACTCTCCGCACACCATGTATAAAAAAAAAAAATAAGTATGAGAATTAATTGGGACTAAATGAACACTTACGGGAAAATGAAAGACCGTGAATCCAATGTGGTAATAATTTCTATCGCAATTTGTTTCTTAAATATCACCTCAATTTATATCATAGTATCCACTGATTCCAAATAATAGGTACTTTAACCATTTGAATCAATGGATATTTCATATAAATAGAGCTATTTATAAACATTTTATTCAATAATCACATGAAGCCAGAAGTTTTTGGTTAGCCTTTGTAGATTTATTTACTGCATTCATAAGAATTGAACTTTGGACTGAGTTAAAAAGTGTACGTAAAGAATTCGGAATGAATCTGGATTTTGAGATATAAATTGCGGCTTAAAACGATTAAAGCTATTTTTACTGGCACAAGTGTGTAATAAGGTATATAATCTAAAACTGTGTACCTATCAACATTTTTATAAGAATCATGTTTAAAGCCAGATTACAATCAAACACCGCATGCAGTTAAATAAAATATTTGCTATCCACGATTGACCTATTCATCGCTACACGTATACATGCAAATAAGCTTTACGTGCATACATGCATGTTTTCATTTTCATAAAAAATGTATGAATGTCACAAAAAGTGCAGTGCACACCCGTAATTCTGTATGCATCTGGATAAGAGGTGAAAAGGTTAAAGCCAAACGAAACGTAATACACTAACAATTGGCGCTAATTTAAATAAATTTTAGAAAAAAAAACCACTAACATGTAACGCATTTAAATATTGAAATGAGTTGTTTGCTGGGGGGTTGTACACACGGAATATGAGATAGAATAAATTGTTACTGTAGATTTAAAGCTCAAGTTCTTCAAGAAACTTAAAAAAATACAATATATTATTGTAAAACTAACATATAGAGTAATTTTATAAGTTTATAGAAGGGCAAGCTTTAAACTTACAATAACAATTTATTCTATATTATATTCCGAATGTACACGTGCCAATAAACAATTAATCTTAATATTTAAAAGCATGATGTAAGTGTTTTTTTTTTCAATATTTAAATTAGCGCGATCTGTGAGCATTTCGTTTAACCTTAAAGATAGTTTTCACACTTTGCATTATTCTAACAGCAGAATAATACTATGGCTTTGAGATGTTTATGATATATTATTAGTTTTCAACCGGTTAAAAGCACGATATAATAATTGTTATATTAATGAAATATCTACACGTTATCAGGCGCGGTCCGCCCATACACGCTGTGAATGTTACGCGTGCCTTGTGTTTTAGGGTCAAAAGCTTATGATTTTTTTTTCTTGGTATTTTTTCTTTGGCGTAACAAAGATATTTTTACTTTGGTGTAACAAAGATATTTTTTCTTTGGCGTAACAAAGATATTTTTTCTTTGGCGTAACAAAGATATTTTTTCTTTGGCGTAACAAAGATATTTTTTCTTTGGCGTAACAAAGATATTTTTTCTTTGGCGTAACAAAGATATTTTTTCTTTGGCGTAACAAAGATATTTTTTCTTTGGCGTAACAAAGATATTTTTTCTTTGGCGTAACAAAGATATTCTTGTAGCCGTTAACAGCCCTACTGCAATTCGACACCGTCCCGTCTTTAGAGATTTAACACACACACAACGACATGACACACGGAGCAAGGCGAAATACTTATACATTCTCAATGCTCGAATGTCTATGCGCGGAAACACACAGATGGTTCAGTGTGGATGCTGTGGATGCTCTGTTCTATTCCGTATCCCTCAAGTATGAAAGTCAAACACTTTGGCGCATGCGCATTAAGCCCTGCCTCCCAATATGTTAGAACACTGGATGCGGTTTTGAGGAGAGCATCCAACGTGCAAAATAGGATACATATTTCGAGTCGGGTGGATTGTTTTTAGAACGATTAGACATTTGTTTGCGTGATGTATTTTTGACAATTTGGCTTGAATAACTGAAGCTGAGATATTGAAACATTGGATGACCATCCTTTACCTATTTAATTCATTATATAAATAAATAAATAATACAGAAAATTACACGGATACTTCACCGATGTGTTCAAAACTGTAAACGATAGTGAATTGTGTGGTTGTATAATTGAATCACTAATTCAATAAAGTTTTGGGTCTCGGCCATTCACGGAAAAAAGATATTCTGCAAACTGGAAAACTGACTCCCATTTCGTACACAACATCAAGAAATACATAAGGAGTGTCAAATCGAGCTTAAGTTTAATTAAATGAAAACTCAGGTGCCTACGTCGTGGATTTTTTTGTTATATGACGTTTAAGATATTTTGTATCTATAATGTTGCAGAACGTAAATGATTTATATAGCTAAATAGGTAGACTCTTTTTATCAGTAATTGCTTCTTGTTCATGGGCTAGTTTATAGATTTGTATATTAAATTTGATAGTAGGTATATACTGATCGTCAAGCATCCCGTCTACAAAAGGTCACCGACCACCACTGCACGTTATGTGTTGATAATCCATAGACAAGTATCGACAAAGATATATATTTTAACGATGAGGAACCAAAAATAAACACTTTGCAGGTTGCTAACAGAAATACTATGAATGATTTATCTGTAAATTCTATACGGAAATATAATTAGGAAAATGTATAAGGTTTCAAAAGACAATAATCCTCAAACTGTAAGCTTATTCAATATGAAATGCATACTGGAATTTAAGGTAAAATGTTAAAAAATGCTTTCAATGGTTTTAAAACTGCACCTATTTTCATTTATTTCGGGAGGTATTTCACAGAATTTAAAGATTATATTCTTTTGAAACCTTATACGTTTTCGTAACTACCCGTATAGAAATTACAGATAAATCGTTTGTGGTATTGCAAGTTGGCAACCTGTAAAGTGATGTTTAGGGCCACTTTTGAGTATTGGCCCTTAACATGCAGTCACATGTTACTAACTGATAGAAAACAGGTGAACCAGAAGTTGAATAAAATGGTTATGAAGAATGAGGAATTCAAGCTAATGAATTTTTATTTATTGTACACATTTCTAGTTGCTATAAAAATGTTTGTGACTTGAATTTGAACAGTGGCCACTATGAAACGTTAAAATTGCATAACATAAATACAATTATCATTATGAATCATCAGGAATAAGTTTACAAATTGTAACAGTATAGTATAAATAATTTAAAATGAAATCCAAAAGAATCTAATGGAACCATGTTTACGTGGACAGAGAAATACAATAGGTACTCCAGGTAATTAGTAAATCCAAGAAATAGCTTACCTGGACAGGTTTTCCATTTTCTATCCGGTTAGTGCCAGGCAGTCCGTAGACCGAAACTTGCGGAATAGGTCCAGGGAATAAATTTGTAAATACCCAATACTTTGCAACACTAGATAAAGCTACATTCACTGCGGCGGAATTTACTCTGAGGTCCGTCGCAGAGGTTGTGGGGGTTAGCTGTTGGTGCTGTTGATTCTGGTTTCTCTGATTTTGTGCCTGAAAAAGTACGGTTTATTTATAAAACTAAAACGAAACACTCAAAACTATGTTTAGGAGACATTTGATTGATCAAAATTACAGTTATAAGAAACCACATTATTTTGATTTTCAAATCTCGCTGACAGAAAATATTTTTCAACAAACCTCAGACGAACTCCCTGGAGGCTGGGCGCCTCCAGAATTCATATTAAGCTGATCAGCATTCATATTTTATGTTTTAAACTGTCAAATAATACACATTTCTAACTTTTGAAAACATGTATATACAGCCGTTCGCGATATATGTCAAAAATCGGCTGTCATCAAAATGAAGATGAGGGGGACGCGACGGGCCGCCATTAGAAAACTTGTAGCACAAAAACATCTTAGAAATAACAAGTTTTTACACATTTTTAAACACCTTTAGAGCACTAGGACTCGTATAATTGAAAAAATAACATCACTTTACGTAACTAAGTCATTTTTATATCCAAAAAGTGGTGAATTTTGGTACAATAGCCGAAAATATAGAGGTTGATTCTGTAATAAACACTCGAAATTGGTCATGGCGCCAACAATGGCAGACAGGGAGGGGGGGTCTTTTAAAAACTGTTTTTAATAAATACTTGAAGGTCAAAGTGACCAAAAAATAACTCCACTTAAAACATACACACGGAGGTATTTCAAATAATAAACTGTACTTATGAGAAACAAATTATTAGTGACACAAATTGTTACGAAAATATTGAAGTGATCGAAATAATTGCAATGGCACCAAAACAGTCTGTAACAGTCGATAATAAAGAAACAGTAATCTGTTTCAATTTCAGATTTTTTTTATTATGATGAGAGCTTTGCCTAGTCGTCGGTAGATGATGTTTTTCGATAATTGAAAGTATGTTTTCTGGAATATCCGGTTTTTTCATAGAAAATCCAACGACCGACAAAGGAAAAACTTTTTAGAGAAACAGAGGGAAGGTTATTGAAAGAAGCAGAAATTAAACATGTACGTGTTGATGGATTTTCAACTGAAAAAGTCTTCTCTTGAAAAAGATAATTATATTACTTTATTTCCCAGGATTCTTATAAATATGTTGGTAGGTTTAATATTTTATAACTACCTTGGCAATGCAAGTTACGTCCTTATATATAAGTTATATCCTTGTAGTTTTTCGATATTCACGATTTTCCATAAGCAAAACGATTCAAATTATCCAAAAAAATTCAACTTTTGTATGGAACAGCATTATTATTGGCGGATAATAATTATATCAAAAACTGAAACGGGTCAAAAAACGGCGTTTTACGGAGACCAGTCAAATGTCAAAAAACCAAACTGACACTGATCGTCCATTAAATGTAATGGACTTTGAAACATCCCAAGCTAACTTCTCGGAGCCAGCCAGTGGAAACACGGCTTTCCCATTTGCGGAATTTTGTGTGGCTGCAGGAAGTTATGGAGGGGAAGAGATCGCGAAGAGGAAGGTATAGCTTGGCATTTAATTGCAGATATTTATTATTTTGGAACCACGAATTGTCACATAGCTACTAACATCGTGTGTTATTCACATTAAAATGTTTTCTCGAATTCGCATTTGACAGTGTGTTCAAAGCAAAACAACTTTTTTTTTTCATGTTTTTATTTTTTTTTATTTTATAATTTTGATCTATGATTTTGCTTTTTTTATTTATTTATATAACATCTAAGCCCACCCTCTGAGGGTCCGGTAAGGAATGTATATTTCACTCGTTACTACAGACACTGCACAGATATGTTAAGTTTGCTAAAGTAAGGTAACGGTTTGCAACGCAGTCCATTGTGGGACTTTTCTGCGCAGTGTGCAGTAGCGAGTGAAAATTTCGTTCCTCGCCGGACCGTCAGATAGCAGCCCAACACACAGCACCGGTGCACAGTCGGGAAACACGCCAAGCGCGCGCCCAAAATTTGTACATGGTTGACATTTGTCACATGAGAACGGGTCGCTTCTACGACTCGTTCTTGTTTTCAACAGCTCGGCTGTGGAATGATTTGTCAGCCTCTGTGTCTCCTCCCTCCTACAACATGGGTCTCTTCAAGACCCAAGTTCACTCCTTCCTATTCTCTAAAAGACCCTCCACACAGCATTCCCAAAGATGACATAGGCCTTGAGGGAAATTATTTTCCTCAGGGCCTCCTGTGTGGAGTTACTGTAAAAGATAGTTATGTGGATACATAAATGACAGAAAATCGAAAAAATCGCCATTCTAAATAATTTATCTTCCATGTAAAGGGTTAAGTAATGAAAAAGTTTAAACATAAAATTGTCTTGGAATATTATGATGTATATATCGCTTTTTGGAACGAACCACTAATTTCCGAACATTGTTTCGTTAAAGTAAGAAATATGCACTTCGACTATGCTTTTTTAAACTTACATTAATCTACCTATGAACCATCTTTGGGTTGCAATTAAAAATATTTTAAACGATCACAGCAACCTCATTTTTTATCTACTATTACATGTCAGACTGTAGAAAACATTATTATAGGGAGGAATTATTAACTATATCGTAAAAGGTAGGTATTTACAAAAATTAGACACACGCCGCATTTAAACGTGATTAAATTTTAATAGCTGACAGTATTTTTCCAACCAATGACAGCCTTTAAAAAATTTCCGCAATGTTGCCATGTGTGGCTGTCAGTGGTTAGAAAAATGTGGCGGGTGGTGTTTTATTATTTATTTTATATGAACAGGATATTACAGAAGGAGAAGTCTCCATTATTTGGTAGGTACCTACCGTTGTTGGTAGTTACCTTCGTCACAGCTTTGTTCTGCATACAATCCTTTCATCAAACATAGGTACCTACCTCCATTTTTGGACGTATATTATTTGTTGTCCAAGACAAATGTATGTAATCGCTGACTCGCTCCATCTTGCAACAATTGGGATACATTAATGAGGATTTTCCTATTTTGGGTCGGTAGTTATCATCGTAGAAGCATGCATCATCGCATCACTTTTGTTTTTGAAACATTTATTCTACCGCTTGTTACTGACTTTTGAGAAATCCCGCATTCTATTGTAAATGTTTTGTTTTCTCAAATACAATGGTTAATCGATCATGTCAAAAGAATTATGATATTTTTTACTTTCAACGTATCAAAGCGGATTAGAAAAAAAACACCGATTTTAAAAATACTCTTGGTAAGTAGGTATCTTCTCAAATACAGTATTTCAAAAAATAGTAGACGAAAATGGAGGGGGATGCGATCGTTTAAATGCTTTTAAATGGCAACATAAAAAAGGTTCAAAGGAAAAATATTGTACTTTAAATAATGCACTATGATCCAAGTGAATATTTTCACATAATCATCAAACGGTGTTCAGCAATTAGAGGTAATCCCTGAAAGAAGATGATTCTATGTGTTATTCCAAGGATATTTAACTGTCGAACTTGTTTTTCATTTACTTAACACTTACCCTGCGTCTTACGTAGGTGAAGTTGCGCGAACGCGATTTATAGCATAGCGATGCGTCAATAGACGATTATGATATCGTTTGTCTCTTTTGTTCCACAGTACAGGCTCTTGTATAGCACAGCTAATATTTTCTACTTCAGCCATGATGAAAAATAGCAAACACCCTCGCGTCCACTACGCGCGAAAATATTTAATCAACTGATCGCGTCGTTGCAGTCCTGGGGTGCACCGCGCTATTCGTCACTTATTTGTCACGTAGGACCTCAGGTCACAGCCTTCCAAGATATTCCAACCATTTGAAATTATCGCGCCACGTAGCATCGCGTTGTCGTCGAATAAAGCGTATGCGATTTCAATCTGTACTCTAAATAGACCGGGGGCGCTATTCCCGTTCTTTTTAAGGAAGATTCTTTACGGTTTTCCTTAAGGTTAAAGACTTCTTGATTATCTGCGGAATTCCGGTGAGACACGGTAAAAAGATCCTAAATAGATTGTCAAGAGATTATTTGAAAATACAAATTGATGAAAGATTTTGAACTAAAACTTTTAAAAACAATTATATTATAACCCATTTTTTATTTTATTTTTAAATATCATAAATAAGCCTTCTAACGAAGAATCACATTTTATAAAAAGGTACCTACCTCATTAGATAGTAATGACCTTTTTTTGTCTGTAGTTCTAAAAGTGATTTTTAAATTAGTTCCGACTTGGCGTGAATTGTCAAAAATGTCAACATCTATATAATGTTTAATAATGTTTACTAGCTAATTATGTTTAAAGTAAATAATAACGTAATTGGTAACATACTTAATATTGAGTTTGTCTCTTGTTAAAACAACGCAAATATTGAGTTTTTCTCTCGTTTAAACATCGCAAATATTAACATTTTTGATTAATGTCTCTCGCTGAATGCAGCTGACAGCTGTCATTCGACAGAACCGGAACCGCAGTTAAGTAAGAAGGCTTTAACCCTAAGGAAAAAGTTAAGGAATCTTCCTTAAAAAAAACGGGAATAGCGCCCCAGATATTATCACGATTTTGCACAAACGAAACTACTATATAACAGTTCTCACTGTGTTTAAAATGGTATAGGTTTTGTAAGTAATCTAGTGCTAACAAAATTCTTCTATTTCAGTCCTCGCCGTAACTGAAACGGTATAGGTTTTGTAAATACGCGAGCGGGCGGTGCGTGGGCACGTAGGACAGCGTGGTCGCTTCATATCTCGCTTTAAAACGCGTCGCAATCGCGTTAGAGCGACTTCGCTTACGTAAGACGCACAATTAGCGAGATAATTGCAAGGATTGCAAGATTCTTTTTGTATTTTATAAATGTACATATCAAAGAAGCAATTTAATAGATGCTAAATCAAAATAAAAATAAATTATGTGGAAGAAACGCCCACAATGAAAAGACATTAAAAAAAACCTTGTGAAAAATTGAGGCATTTTTCCTGTCCATTATCGTACTGTAAGATTCAGAAGACAAACATAACCTCACATAAGCTTTGTTCTAAAATCGGTGTTACTTAGTGGCGCCATTGTAATGAAAAATTTAATTCCATTTTATGTTGCTATTTAAAACCATTCGATCGCAGCGCCCTACTTTTGTTATAGGAAGTAGTTTCGAAAAAAATCTTTTTGTAAATTTCTTAACACAATGTTAAAATGTCGCACTCTCACGCACGTGAAAAACAAATAGATTATTTTTGAAAACGACCTCTTCCGAATGGACTAACCCACATATAGAACAACAGGCTAACCCCTAGTTAGAGTTAAACGTAGGACTAGGTTTGTAATAAAATTTTAAATTATAAAAAGAGAAAGCCTAAAAAAAATATACATATATATATTTCAACAACCGAATACGTATTTCGATTTTGGACTTTCATGGCCACAAGTCTTATTGAGTTGGTTGTTTTTCGGGTTGTCTAGCCGGGTTCAGGGGGAAGTGGGAGGAGGGGGGTAGCGCACTGCTGCTGCGGTCACCCCAAAACAACCAACATATCGACCGCCTAAATCAAACCACAAAGATTCATATTGTTTCATTGATATATTCAATCGAATCCGCATGTTATGTTATTTTGGTTACAGGTAAGCGCTTGTATAATATCAGCACACGATAAAACACTGTACAATACTAATTATTTACATACCTTTGTAATTATTTGAAATGTTCTTCAATTCATTTTTCTATATTAAGAGATATTTTAATTTTTTTATTTCTCTTCGTCGTATGTTTTGTTTCCAATATAAAGCTTTACTATATCTGTAAAACACAAATAATTTACATACTTTTTTAATTAAAAAAATTGTTATTCACGTAATACTTCTCTTACTTTAGTTGAAACATTTTTAATTTTTCTGTTCTATATTTTGGATACACAAAAGTTTTTTTGTTTTTTATTTTTTATTTTTTTTTATTAACTATTAACGAACACTCCTTTCCCAAACACAATCAACAGCTTACATTAGGAAAGAAAGAATATTGCACACTATTGTATACTGCACAAATCTGTAAAAATGTTGAATATTATGCAACAAATACTACTTAATAAAATTAAAAAAAAAAACCCACACACACACACACGAAAGAGTATTCATGTAGGTAATTCATCGCTAAAATGGAAAGGTTTTAAAAAATTATAATTCATTATTTTATATTAAAATAATATAACCATCACATTACGCCAATGAAGAGAACTGGCTCTTGAGTTTGGTGTAGAAGTTTAACATGATAATGAGTATAATGACAATAAGAATACATAGTTAAACATAAACAGGGCTGTATAAATGGATATAAGTATGACTTAAAAATAAATAAAGAATAGTTTTTTTGATTTTAATTAGATTTGTTTGTTTGTTTTTATTTATTTTTTTATTTCTTCGAGAAGACTATTAAAATATTTTATTCCTTCGTAAATATAACTATTATTATTATTGTGTTATTACTATTTTTTTATTATTATCTTTTGGACAGAGGAATATTAAATTTCATGCTGCAAAACTTTAAAAAACCTTACCAAATCAATTAAATAGATTATAGAAATTAATATCTTTAAAAATAAAGTCAAAACATGGCTAATCTGAGTGGTTATATTTTTCGGAGAATACCTTGTGATTTTTTTTCCATCGAGGGAAGTTCATATAATTACCCTTTCAACTAGACATCTGAATAGAGATTATCTTAAAAAAGAATAAATATTTTTTTAAGTGCATAAAAACTTCAAGTTTTCATGGTTTTCATGAAGTATCTACGTAGAAATTCTGAGTGCGGAACCGTAATGGACGTCATCTATCAGGTGTACGAGTGATTAAAAATTCATTTATGGAAACATACTTTTGTTAAATGCGTTTTTATATACTTTAAGGAGGTGACTATAAATTTGGGAAATATTGGAATACTTTTTTTCCACGGTCATTTCAAAATCACTCTCATTGAGTCATTTTCCCTAACCCTGACTATTGTATCTACTTTGCCCCCCTTTGACAAGAAAATATCAATAGTACACAACTTCTGACCCTGTAGAATTTGGCAGCCACCTCTGGTCGGGATCCCCAAAATATCTGAAAAAACCCTTGACTCTGTGCAGAAACGGGCGGTCCGTTTGATAGATTCGCCTGTCTTAACAAACGGACTGCAACCTTTGGAGCACAGACGTCAGGTGGGAATGCTGTTCTTATTCTACCGGTATTTTATTGGAAGATGCTCTGAGGAACTAGCGTCTTTGATCCCTTCGGCACCGGTGTACAGTCGGGAAATACGCCAAACGCGCGCCCAACATTTGCACACGGTTAATATTTGTAACATGAGAACGGGTCGCTTCTACGATTCGTTCTTGTGTTCAAAAGCTCGGCTGTGGAATGATCTGCCGGCCTCTGTGTTTCCTCCCTTCTACAACACGGGTGTCTTCAAGACCCAGGTTCCCATCCCCTAAAAGACCCTCCACACAGCATCCCCAAATATGATATAGGTCTTAAGGGAAATTATTTCCGTCAGGACCTCCTCCAGGCTTATTTTATCTAAAAAACTATATTTTTTAGGTACCTACTTAAAATGCAATTACGAAGGTCGTAAAAGTAATTTCTCCTTGCACCGATAACATTCATTTTGTAAATCATTAATTTTTGCAAGAAACTGAAACCAATTATAATCACCTTTAAAACTGAATGAAACCGGCTTATTTCAGATTTTTAATGACCGTAAATATTTTCAGAAATCAATGAGTAAGGTTTACTCAAAGTCATATATTTATTTTCCTTGTCTCCATAACTCCATAAGATCATTATATGATTACACCAATATAAAGACATAATAGAGAAAATTACTAACCTACGTTTATATGAGATGTTATTTAGCAGGGACTTTTAAAATTAAAAATGTTTTTTTTTTTTTATTGAAGAAAATTTAAATTTTTCATATATATATATCTGTACAGGGTTATTCAAAATGATGGACTCAATTTCTTACCGCTATATTTTTTGAATTATATGTTATATGAGAATGATCTACATATAAATTAAAAGAGGAGGTCAGAACGTTTCGAATCCCGCCGTTAGATTTTTCATAGTTGGGCAAACGACCGTTAGAGTGCTCGCGCTGCCAAGCAGCCATTTCGCGTCAGTTGTAAGTAAAATGGCTACTATGCAGCACAAGTTTTCTGTGTTCGTGAGTTCTGTAATACTGAGTCGGCAGCTGTAGTGCACCGTATATTTCGTCTACATTTTAACATTAAACATCCAACTAGAAAGAGCATTAATAATTTCTCGTTGGAATCATCAATTTGAATAAAATGGATGCATGATACCGCGTGCATCAGAGGAGAACGAGTGAAATTGAATCCTTAATTTTGAATAACCCTGTAGTATAGGCAGATGAAATTTGGAAAAAAAAATTTCAGCCATGACTGATACTTTTCTTTTTGGACAAACGATAATGTCTAAATATCTGACTCGAAACGATAGATGAGAATGAGTTAAAATAAGCTGGAACGAAATTAGTACACTCGACCCTTTCTTTGTCTTCGACGGGTTTTTCAAATACCTGCTGAATAAGGAAACTCCGGTGAAAAACATGGCTTAAAAAATAAATTCGTATAGACAATGGCTTACATTGCTCTATGACCAAAAGTAGGCTAAGTGTAGTTTATCAAGTTCGGGAATGAACTGCGTAGTGAATATTTAAAAATGATTATTTTACTATCATATTCCGGTGATTGTTATGACCAACTGAATAAATGAGCGTACAAGTTCCCAACTAAATTCATGGGAAACACACATTTTAATTAGAATTTTGTCGTCTTTTAAAACTTTTCCATAATTTCTTCTTATGGTTCATTTCTCTCAGGGTAGGCGTAGCTTTTTAGCCTTTAAGGACTGCACGCCACTGCATATATGTATAGATATACAGATGCCGATTCTGAATACATAAGTTTTGTTAGACATAATATACGTAGACTATATGACAAGTTATAAATTAATAAACCACTAGCTCAATAAAACGCCCCGCATTGTTGGCATCATTGCATTGACGTCACGCGGATGTTCGTGAAAAAACTCGTGTATAAATTCATTCCGTGTGATTTCACGCACCCTCCAACCTCTTACTGCTTGGATACCAACCGTTTTGGCGGGTTTGAAACAATTCAACATTTGACAATTAAATTAACCATGAAAATGAACTTTTAAAAAAGTTTATACTGGGTATTTAAGTAAGAAGGTCAACACTGATAAAAAAAATTACTGGTGTTACTATTATACGCACCCGCCCATTAGTTTATTTTTATCATGTAAATAAGGGGTGCTATTGAGTGGGCACTAAAATCGAAACTGGACATTCTTTTATATACAGTTATATAACAATAGTAATATTTTGACGACATTGTATGGCCGTTTTCATAAGATATTAACCTCAAGGGCACTTAATATCTCTATAGTATAATGGGAATGGTCCTACGTCTTGCCGCTGAGGGTTCCATTATAACCTCTCTATCTGTTACAAGCGTCGATTATGTGGTAGGTAGGTACAGCACATTACATATGACGGTAGGTACCAATTTGTCATAGATTTGAACATTAGACTCCCAGCGTTTTCATGTCAAATAACAAGTTCTTACTTTATGGTGTCCCGTGTGTAGAAAGCCGCGCGTTATTTTGAAATTCGATTGCGCCAGCTGCGTCATATAATATTATTTAAAATTGGAATTCGCACCTCCGAATGATCTTCCTCAATGGCGGAAAAAAATAGATGTGTTACGTTACGTTGATCTCTGGGGCTACTCTTTTGTGAAGAATTCAAAGAAAATTATTTTTTTCACATCGTTAATTATTCTTGTAAACGCTATCAATAAAGCGGCAAAAATGTATAGGCACTAACACATTAATACGAAAGATTAATGTCATTCACGCATTTCAATGTCGTTCAATTAAAGTAATATTATTATTTAATCATTGAAGAAGATAATATTAACATATCCTAAATGAAACATGAAACCGAAAAAAAAACACAGAAAATAAAAATGTATCAGTCGCATCTGGGACTCGAACCCAGGACCTCTGTCTTACCGGGACAACCGCTTTACCGACTAAGCTAATGAGACCCGTTCCATTTACGCCATCTTCATCGATATCATACCTAAAATTCAAGACTCGTCAATATTATCCTCCATTTTTAATCCCATATTATTGGCTGCTATCTTTATGATGATTACAAAGTTATTTTTTTCGGTATCGTGTTTCATTTAGGATATGTTAATATTATTTTCTTCAATGGTTAAATGTCACAATGAGGTTTATAAACTTCAATAAGTTATTAAAAATAAATAGAATATTATTATTATTGTCGCAAGAAAGAGTTATGCAAATTATTGTGCAGAAACGCTAATAGTAAGCATACATATTTTAAAGATTTAAATTTCATAGGTTTGTTACAAACGCACCGAAAAGTCGTTTTTAAATATCTACTCTAGATATATACCTACTATTTTCTTATATTTATAAACCGTGGTTTCAAGCGTATGGCTCCAAAAATAAGCATTTGTATCTCTTTTCTAAAAAAACTGTAGCCATAACCTCAAAATCGCCAAAATTGCACAAATGCCATTTTGCTTTTGGTGTGACAAGTACTATGATACGATATTATTGAATTGTGCCTAATACTTGCATAATAATATGCAATCTAGTGTTGTCAGACGTTAGGTACTGAAAAACCGCCGTTAGTTAGGTAGGTACTTTTTACAAATATTTTATGTGAATCGTGTATTTTCTTTCTCAATAAGGCCAGCTTAACTTTGAGTAGGGAGGTTATGTTATCGGGTAGGTAACCTACCTTCATAAAAAACCTGCGGCATCCTCTTCAGTTTCGTCTTCTATCATCTTCCTCGCTTCGAAAATAAACAAATCGCCGCTTATGTTGTCTTCCGGCGCGGCGAAATCACGGCGGCCGATTCAGTTGGCATTTGGTTGCAGCGTTGGTCGGTTGTTCCGACGGCCGTCTGAAGCGCCGGGAAGTTGCGAGAAAAACATCGGAAAAGTTCGAGTTCACACACGCGAGACGCTGAAAGCTTTTGAAAGTATTAAATAGTGATGTTTTAATAATATTACGTACTAAAAAGAAGTTATAAATGCTCGAACGTTCAACGATTTTGTTAAATCATAGTTTTTGTTAAGAGATAAGATAAATATCGACTTTTGACCTACGCACTTTGTTTTTAAACTTTAAAACTTGTAAAAAATTCGGATTTCTTCAATCGCAGAAAATAATGCAAATATATTAATAAAACATTGGCACGTATTTCCAGGTAGGTATATACTAATAATATTGAGAATTGCTCCGTACTTACACTTGCGGAATCAATTTTTCTTAAAAAAATTACATGTTATAATGATAAAATATTGAGTAAAAAAAACGTTCGTTATAATATATCTTGAAAAAACTGGTTGAAATTGGTTTTTCCACAACGAAATATCTAATTACTTATTTTTAAAACAGGTCGCGATTGGTCAGTCGAAAATAAACAAATTGAATCGAGTTTGTTAATATCAATTTGCATTAATTCTACGTTGAATCCTTGAATTAATAAAAATAATATCGTACCTCTGTCTTCATAATTATTATTCTTAATTTTATTTTGTATTTAAAATACAAACCTACTGTAAAAACTGCCGTAAAAACTCAACCCAAAATATCATAAATTTTATTGATTTGTAGGGATTAAAAACTCTATACCTACCTACTTTTTTGATGCATTTAGGTATTAGTTATGAAATCACTGTTTTCATTTATAAACACGTTAAAATAAACCAACAAATTTCTGAACTAGTTGTTTAAAAATACACAAAATGCGTATCGAATATCTAATATTTTTTAGGCCTTGATAATAATAATTTAGATTGCGCTTTCAGGAATTCCAAGAGCGATAACATAAAAGTGTCAAAATAATGTTCATGTAACTAAATCTGTTTTTATCTACAAGTTAATAATAATAATTGACAGTGAAAATAGGTGAGTGTTGATAAAAAAAAAACATTATTAAATAACGACAGAGTTCGCATATCACAGTGAAAACATTTCATAAATTCTGCTGATACGAAGTATTATTGACAGCTGTTCATCCGAATCCTCCAAGTTGTCAAAACAACTTTGTCATCAATAATAGGTAGGTTTTTCAATAAATATTTTTGTCTATGCCTAGTTTTAACTGTGATCTATGTATTTTATGTAGAAATTAAAAAAAAAGAGATTTGATATTACGTAGGTACTTACATTCCATAGATATTTCAACTGCTTAGTACATAGTTATAAATACAACAAAACAAATGTGTGTAAATTCAAGTTACGCTTCTTTCTCCTTCTAAGGATAATATATCGTCAATATCTGCCCTGATGATTTTTTTTTACATGAATACCGCACAAGAGTCCCAAATGCTTCTAACCGTCTGGAGCCAGTGAGACTACGGCATCCCCAATCGGGGAATGTTTTAAGACTGAAGGTATTGGGGAGGGGAAGGAAAAGGGGAAGAGGAAGTGGGGAAATACCTGGCTATTCAGATCTGGTCACCAAAGCCATTTCAAGCAACGTTTCAATTCTGAACGATGGTCTTTCACCAGGGCGATACTGGGAGTATCTTCCACTCTGGATGAATACTGTAATGTTGTCCGAAAAATTGGCTTAAGAAAAACGAGTAGTTTCATTTTTGAAACTGGCTGTGAAAATTTTGTTCAAATCAAACAAAACAAATAAATTATAAATATGCATATGTTTTTTTAAATCTCTACTAGGCATTGTTATGTTTTCGCTCGACAGCTATTTCGCCTTTAGAAGGCTTTGTCAATCTGTGGTAATGTTTGAAAGAAAGTAACAAATTGTATGTCAGTGGCTTTCTGCAATTTGACAATGATTTCAGAAGGCGAAACAGATATCACGGATAAAAGTAACCACACATCAGAACTAAGAAACACTTGGAGTATTTCATTTAAATAATGAAAAATGTTTTATAATTTTTTTTTATCATAACACGGTGTGAAGAAGTTGGATCTTTCTGCGTGTTTTAAAAAAATCTGTTGGATTAATTTACACTGTATCGCGATATACCAAATGCACTTTTCAAAACAACATTACGTTATCAAATTACATAAAAAATCCAATTTACTTGATTTTTTTAGACGTTCGCATTCGATTGGGAATGTTTATATTGTAATAAAATATTGCAATTATAATTATTATAACGCATTTTTAACGGTAGGTACTACTGTAAATTAAAGAATTGTGTTGGAAAATAATGTCAGTAGGGTAAATACTCCACTTTTTAATGGAGCATTAAGCTAAAATAAAAAAAAAAAACAACATATTTCAGTATAAAATAAACGAAAGAAAAAAATTACGAAGTGTTAATTTTATGAAAAACATTATGTACTTTTTAATACATATTTTTATTTTATTGAAATTTAAAGTAATTCATATTTAATAGTGCTATTATTAAGTTCTGCAAGTATTTTAGTTTTTAATTATTGTTACAGCTGTTTCGGCGTTGGAAGCCATTTTCAAATAGTGGTTATATTGAGACGACTAACTTTTATGATTGTATTTACTCCCACCCAATTTTAATTTACACGGTATTTAAAATGATTTATTACCGGTAAAACCGATTAACTTTGAAAATAGTTGTGATAATTAAAAATTCTCTATTCTGTGAGGTACTTACAGTTGAAAGCTGTTTTCCTCACACGCTTTATGATGACAGTATTTTCTGAATTGTTTTATAATGACGTGAATGTTATTTAAGTTAATGAATTTAAATGTGTTTGGTAACTCTCTGAATCATTTTAAGGAAGTATATTGTGTAGGTTTAGTGAATATACTTAAAAGTGTAGAATAAATCATTTTCCTTACTTCATTAATTAGCAATTTTTGGTGTTCGGAATTATCCGAAGCACAAGGGGGTAATGGCGAACGTTTTCTGCAAAGAGAATGCAAAAACGGAATGCTCACGTGACGTCAAATGTTCTAAATGCAATGGTACCAACATAACAAATAACGATTTATAAGTTCTACGTATAATTATATATAATGAAAGTTATATATTCAGAATCGTCGTTTGCTGATCTATATGAATATATATTTTTAAAGTCGTCATATTTTTCACTGGAGTTCCTTATTATAATGCTTTTATTTACGTACCCGTTTTAGATAAGTGAAAACGTTTTCTTCTTTATCTGGAAATAAAATAATAATTATTACTAATAAATTGAATGTTATAGGTAGGTACCTAATAATTGTTACTAGGTTTTGCCTATTGCAGAGCTGCAATTGGTTATGAATAGTTGTGTATGTGTGTTTAAGTGTGCATGAAGCAAGGAGTGTGTGTGTTGAAAATAATTTTTACAACGAATATTTGGAAAAATAATTCTACTCATCCTCCTACTCCTACTCCAACTCCTACTCCAACTCCTACTCCAACTCCTACTTCAACTCCTACTCCAACTCCTACTCCAACTCCTACTCCAACT
Source organism: Halesus radiatus (assembly GCA_022606495.2). Classification (NCBI taxonomy): domain Eukaryota; kingdom Metazoa; phylum Arthropoda; class Insecta; order Trichoptera; family Limnephilidae; genus Halesus; species Halesus radiatus. The sequence goes on from JAHDVE020001343.1 coordinate 29,079, forward strand.
CCTACTCCAACTCCTACTCCAACTCCTACTCCAACTCCTACTCCAACTCCTACTCCAACTCCTACTCCAACTCCTACTCAACTCCTACTTCAACTCCTACTCCAACTCCTACTCCAACTCCTACTCCAACTCCTACTCCAACTCCTACTCCAACTTCTACTCCAACTCCTACTCCAACTCCTACTCCAACTCCTACTCCAACTCCTACTCCAACTCCTACTCCAACTCCTACTCCAACTCCTCCCCTACATCTACCCAACTCCTACCCTACATCTACCCAACTCCTACCCTACATCTACCCAACCCCTACCCTACGACTACCACTATTAAATATTTAAAGAAAATGAAAAGAAAAAAACTTTCAATATTAGCTTTATCTCGACAAATGGGGCCTAGGAATTTGTTGCCAAATTTTTAATTGCCCAAATCTCGTTGCGTAGGTGGAGACGCTCAGTTTGATACCCATATCGGCGACCCGTACCCTTACCCTTACTCCTACTTCTACCTCTACCCCTATCCCTACCCTACATCCCCCTTAAATCTACCCTATCCCTACTGTACCGCTATTCTTATTGAGTATTTATAGGAAAGAAACAGAAAAAAGCTTTCAGTATTAGCCTTTTCTCGCAAAAGAGAGCCAAGATTTAACTGTTCAAATTTTCACCGAGATGCCCGGATCCGCTACGTCAATGCGCGTATTTTGATACCAATATCAGATATATTACAAAAGAAAAAGAATATCAAAATGAATTATTTATAAAATATCCTACTCTTTGATTTTCTGTGCTCCTGGGAAAAATCCATTAATTCATAATTTTATACGCAAGTTATTACCCATAGAAGCAACAAAAAATAAATAAATTATGTCAATCTCGAAACAGGTCTCCACGCTCTTCGTATTCTGTCTATTTGGTCCGTTTAAAAAAAATGGCGCTATTTAAAATAAATATTTATCAAAAAAACAGCGATTTTAGTTCCTCTAATGTATTTCATATGTAAAAGAATCAAGTCATGATATCGTATCGGTAGTACTTAATTATTTAATCAAAAGTGCTCAGTACCTACCCAGTAACTATTTTCGAATAAATTCGATGGGGTAAATGTTTTCTTCTCTGTGGCAACATCGTAAGTGCCGCCATCTTGTCCGCCATTTTCTTTTTAAATATGTACACTATCGAACAAATTAACGTATTCATTTCAAATAAATTAATAAAATTTAACAAAAACATAAAAATAAAACGTGACTTTTTGATTTTCTTTTTT
>JAHDVE020001344.1:0-30375 GCA_022606495.2 Halesus radiatus
ATATAAAAACAAAACATTTAAAAAAAAAACCTTTTTTCGGATCAATATTTTAAATTATGTACGGCAAATTTGTGTTCCAACATAAATTGGTCGTTTCTAATTTAATTTAAAGTCTAATCATTGTAGAAAATAATATTAACATAACCTAAATGAAACATGAAAACGGAAAAAACGACAGAAAATAAAAAGATTTCAGTCGCATCTGGGACTCGAACCCAGGACCTCCGCCTATCCGGGGCAACCGCTTAACCAACTAATGAGACCAGTTCAATTTATGTCATCTTGCATTTTTTTTTAAATCTCAATAAAAATAATGAATAATTAAAAAATTTATTTAATTTAAAGTCCACCGTAATGCTTATTTTCACCTTTTTTTAAATTAAAGGTGCCTCTAAAATCGCGAAAAATCAATTCCTTTAGTGGCCTATATTTCATAATGTAAAACAAAAATTAATAAATTACTTCTAATCCGTACTAGACTTTTTGATGAAAAAAAATAATCATTAGGTTTAGGTAAGTATTTTGGCCTCAAATCCAAAATTAAGTTTTGTATGAAGCAGACTGCGCAGCCATTCCTCTTAATAATTTGTAATCAAATGTTATAAGTCCTGCTAGTTTGCGTATAGCATTGCTTGCCCTATTGTAATTTGTAAATATTATTGGTGGCAATCAATAAGAATTTCGACTTTACCACCTATGAAACGCCATGGATGATATTTACCACCTATGAAACGCCATGGATCATATTTACAACAGCCTCACGCGGATCGTGTCTTCGACATCTCATATATCGTGAGCATACAATGAAAAGTGGCCAAGTCAAGATTTCTATCCGTTGGCAGATTTAGACTTGAAACAAAATGTTTTTTTTTTTTAAATATCCTAACTTTTTATTTACATCGGGTACATTTGTACTTGCACAACACAGTAATTTATTATCAATTGAAGGTACGTGCAAGTTGAAATTGCCATTTTTTTTTTTAAAGAAATATCAATATTCCCTGGTTACGAATAACTTGACAATATTTGAAAATCTTCTACTACCACCACAGTAAGCGGAAGATGTTGCTTTTGTCGTGATGGAGGACTTAGCCAGCCGAGGACCCAAACGCGATGCCAACTCAGCCACTGACCGGTCAATTATTTGCCTGGTTGGCATTAATTCCTAACTAGACATTTTGCTTTTTTTTTTTCTTTTTTTTTTACATGAATACCGCACAAGAGTCTCAGCTGCTCCCTGTGGGCTCAAAAGGTTATGACTTTCTACGTAACTGCTCAACCTATTTTGGAAGATTTTTCGATGAGTTTTGAGATGGTGCTCAGAAGTGATATGGGCCTATAGTTTTCGACTTGGTTTTTTGGTCTGCTTTTGTGGATTGGAACAACTAAAGATTTTTAGGTGTTCAGGGAAAATCTTGGAAGAAAACCCCTTGTTAAAAATGTGCGATAAAGGACTGGCAATATAACTCCCTATAGATTTTATGATTAGAGTGTGGCTATCAGGCCCTTTCGCATGTGTTGTTTTTATGCTTAGAATGATTTTATTAACCTCCTCTTCAGTGGTTGGTGAGAACTTGAATGGATTTGTAGTTTGTTCGCATTGTATTTTTTTAGCCAGTGATTCTTCAGCGCGATTAGTTTCCTTCAGTATTTTCTCTGCTAGCCTTAGAACCAATTCTAGTAAAATATTGGTTAATATGGCACGCAATAGTATCTGTATCAGTAATTATTATATTGTCAGTATTGAGTTCATTAATGTTAGTGTTATTGTTTTTTTATTTGGTTATATTTCGAACAATTTTCCTCATATTTTTACTGGAGACTGGGTCCTTATCAAGTTGTTGTTTATAGAATCGTTCATTAGCTTTACAAATGACATCTTTCATAATAATTTCCCTCGGGGCCTATGTCATTATTGGGGATTCTGTGTGGAGGGTCAGTCTTGAAGATACCCATGTTGTAGGAGGGAGGAAACAGAGGTCGGCATTCCAGATTCCACCAGCATTCCCACCTGACATCTGTGTTCCAAAGATTGCAATCCACTTGTTAAGATAGACAAATCTATCTAACGGACCACCCGTATCTGCGCAGAATCAAGGGTTTTTTTTCAGGTTGATTGAAGGTTAGAAAAGGTTTTTTTTTTAATAAAATGGTTGTAGAAATTAATACAATATTAAAATGATAAATAATAACAGCAAATTTTGAATTGCATAATTTATTTGACTGATATAGACACTAATGCCTTACACATTAATAATACAATAAATATTCTACGTAAGATTCACAATATAAACTACGAAATTCTAACACATCATTCAATGTTTATTGTCAACAATAATTGTCTTTGGGAGCACATTATCACACAGTAAATACTGCCTTAACACGTTGACCGCCAATATCGTTTTTAAAAAAATGTCAAAAAAATGTTTTTGCGTTTTTAGGTTTTATGAGTCGGATATTATGAATAGCAGTTTGTACGGAGCGCGCAGCCGACAGCGCAAAACGGCAAGTCGAAGTGAGGTATGTCGCGTCGGCCACCGGTGGCTGCCACGGCGTGATTGTAATGACTCAGTGTCGGCCACCGGTGGCTGACATGGCGGTTAACGTGTTAAATGCTTCTAAATATTCTTCCAGAAGTAACATGTTGCCTTGCTGTAAAGACGTACATCTGTTTTAACATTTCAAGTTTTATCATGACGGATGAAATATTCATTTGGCAACCACGAAAAGGCAAATAAAATTTCCAGGATGTCTCCCTCACATAGGTAATAATTTCATGACAATTTACCAAAAGGAAACAACATTAAAAATAAATTTAAGATTTAAAAAAATTGTAAATGTTTATTTGCAAGCAGCGAGTAAAACCATTAAAAATAAATATACGAAAATGATGCAGGACTTGACTTAGCTGCCAGAAGATCAAATCGCGACACCGCAGTGGGAATCCGACACATTGGACCGCTAGCCAACTGACCGATCAAATAATTTATTTTGAATAACAGCAAATACCATAGAAATATGACAATACCTCCAGCTCTTGACATTGTCTATACATTGAGATGGCAAAATGCTACACTCGCACCTCTAGGGGCCGCGTTGGCGGAATTGGGTTTTTTCCATACATTTTAATAGAAATTCATAAAATAAATATTAGGTAACCTACTTTACTTTACTGCTTTTTTGCTCATAAATGAAAAAACGTTAAAGAGGCTGTTAGGTTTGTACTAACAGTAATAAGCCTCGCCACTCGACGCTCGCGTTGGGTCTGGTGGTTTAGAAAGGGAATAAAATACTTATTTATAAAATTGTGAGAAATTTTCGTTCATTTCTTATTTTTAGGCATCTTTTGGTTTAACATATCACAATTCTTATTATTAATTAAATTAAATTATGCCGCTAGGGGCGCTAGTGTCGCGTGTTGCCATCAAATGTTAGGGAGCTGCGCGTATTGTTATATTCTAGGGTATTTGATAACAGTACTGTGAGTGTGATAATGTCTTAATCATATTAACATTTTAACACACACATTTAAAATTTTCTTCATGCAAATATCGCCTAGTTCTAAAGTATACCATATACATACTTTAACCCATACAACATGCATATTTTAAAGCGCAAAGTATTGATAATTCGTATTTTACTTTCTTTTAATTAAATCTCAACCAAAAATAATCCTTGAGTTGAATTGTGTAATAATTGTTAGAGTATACTAGTATATTTGAACCCACCAACCACTTTAACTTGAGTCCCGTTATCACAATTTCCAAATCCACGTTAAGGAAACGAGTGTGGTTCTGCAGGGATGTTTTGGGCTGCAGTCTGCTGGGGGCAGTTTGTTCTGGTGATAGCTAACCTCAGGTAGGAGAGGACACCAGAAGAAGATCAAATAAACAATAATTCATTGAAGCAATATTTTTTTTATGTTCTGATAGAATACACTCATATCTAACTATAACTGCGGCACAAGAATATTTCATATTTAACCTTTACAATGCTGGCTGCTTCAACACAATCTATTGCACCACGCAGCACGTTATGACACAATGTACAGACGGGGATTGCCGCAGTTGGTTCACATATGCAACAGCCACGTACGGGGATAGTCGTCGATGGATCACATGTGTAACAGCCGTGTAAATCAGGTTAAAAGAATATCCCCAAGTTCATAACTACGTATACATTATCAGAATGGAAATCAATCAATTGAGTTGAATAAGCTGCTCAACAGCTTCAAAATATTATTAAATACATTCAAATTCATACAAAATATACCGATAATTCGATTTCAATTAAATAGAATCTAGAATTAATTGACGATTTTCATCAGTCAGATCATTCATAAATCTAATAGAAACTTTGAATCAATAAAAGTTCAAGGAATCTCAAAAACTAAATATGTATAACGCAATTAACTTAATTATAAAATGTTAATAAATTATCAAAGTTCAAAAGCGGGTTTAAACAACCCGTCTTACAACATTTAAAAGCACTATCATTTAATTTCATTAACAAACATTTAAATTTTTAACCTCGGCACACATTTCTTGAGAAGTTACACATAGTAATATAAGACTAAATGTGGACTTTTGTTTATCGCATTGGCACAATATTGATAAACAATTTATTCTCAAAACTGCAGTGAAATTAATTTTGTTTTAAATGTTACATTTTTCGCAGACTGGCCGTGTGTGTATGGATGTAATTCATAAAAATTAAAACAGTTCTCAACAAAAAATTTATCACGGTTCATGATATGATATGTAACTAGAATTATAACAAGTATCCTGATTTTATTTAAATCTCAAAGAAATTGAAATGGATCAATGATTTATCGCATATTTTTTGTGCATCTCGTAATAAAGATATAGAACTAAAAAGTGGTTCATCAGTGATAAAATAAACAAATTGTGTGCTTGATTAACCTCTGGAATGCCAAGTTCCCGCTATAAACATTTCCCCTCGTGTGCCAGTGATAAAATCGCTTGTTGTGCGCTGTGAGCTAGCTGACAGTAATTTCGTAATTACTCACTGTTGTTTTGCAAAATGATGTTTTTCTAAATTGTACCGTCTTACCAGAAAATTCATTTCTATATTTAAAAAAATTATATATATATTTTATACTTATATTCAGAGAAAGGAAGTTTTAATACCTCACTTTATAAAAAAAAAATTGAATAAAGAAATCCAAAGATATTTTTTATGGTTTTATTATATTTTCATAAAGCTCAATAAGTGTCCCCCATAATGAAAATAAAATTATATCACATTATCCTCTAAATAAATATAGTAATATGACATTGAAAGTCGTCATTATAAGGTCGATGACGCTTCCACAATGACGACACCAGATAAAATAAATATGTTTGCATGTGACAAAACGGCACGATAGAATAATATTAAGATATATTATTTTCTTGCGAGGCGAATAAAATATATTTTAGTCTGCTAAGGGCATTTTTTACGATTCAAAATACTATAAAATCGAGTCGAGTCGGGTGCGTTGCTAGCGAATGTCGCTCCGATATCGCTGGCACACTACGGACACAAATGTCAGAGTGCCACTCCGATACCACTGGCACACTACGGGCACAAATGTCAGAGTGCCGCTCCGATACCGCTGGCACACTACAGGCACAAATATCAGAGTGCCGCTCTGGCATCACTAGCACACAAGCGGTTAAAAGATCAGATTGCAGAATTACATTTTTTGGCAATTTTGTTGGATAAAATTATATACAGTGGAAAATGTTTCACATGAAAAATATTCCGGTCTTAGCAAAATGCTATGTTATTTCTGCATATATGTATTTTCTTTTAAAATTAAACAAAAAATATAGCAGCAGCTGCGTTACCTACCGTTTACAACAGTATATTTCTGTATCAATGATTTAATGTTAAACAATTTCCACCGTATGTAACTCAACTTCCAATGAACTGTTGGAAAGGTGGGTGTTTATACAGGTTTATTATAAAAGTAGAATTTCAACATGTAACATTGAGATATAATTTTCACAAAGCCACAACAGTTCATAAACACCTAGAAAATTTAACTATAATAAACTTTTCCTTAATATATAAATTTACACTATGCGAAGATGGCGACAGAGACTTTGATCTCATTTTACTTTTAATCTGCTATTCTCGTTTGATGCAACACTAATCATCGTACTCTAAGTAAGGAGTGCGCTAGTGTAGCTTACACAACCTCAAGTATTGTCTGGCAACCTCTTGGAATAATACATGTTTTACATTAAAATATGAGCTAATCTGCAAAACACATTGGAATATTCAAGTGAACAATTATTATTGAAATAAAATGATGGTGACATAGAATATAATATGCATATTGTAACTGATATGTCTTTACGATACCGAAAACTGTGCGCTTCCATGTTATGCAAAAGGAATGTTATCATTTCTCATGATAGTGGACAAAACACTTTAAACAGAATTATTAACTGTCATGGAATGAGTTTTAACACCCGATTATTTCATGATAGCATTAAGAAAAAAATAATTTTTTTTTTTTAAAAACAAATGGAAATTATATTTTAATTCAATTCTATGCTAGATTTAAAATTTTCATTTCAATATCTATCCCGTCATGCGGCACGTTTTGACCCAATGTATGGACCTTAGTGAAGCTTCACGGATCACATATGCGAAATACGCATACGGGGATAGCCGCCGATGGATTAAACAAGCGACAGTCACATAGATGAGGTTAATAATTTAATAATTCCGTATAAATGTCATAAAATAAAAACATAAAAAATACAACTAGTTAAACCAGGAATACCTATAAAGCAAAAATAGCTTTAAAATTGTAGCTAGTACCGTATTCAAATGAAAATACGTTTCAAGATGAACGTAGATTAATACTAACCATTAATACTCTATTTACGTTGTGGAGACGACTAGGTAACATGAATATCTGGGAAACAGTGAGACACGGTAGATCTAGGGTGGTTCCGTAGTTCAGCGGGTGAGATGGTTTACAGTCCCAGCACGACGCCTCCAGGCACCGGGAGGTTGGAGTGTTCGCCGGTCAGGAAGCTGTCCACCGCGCGGGCGGCCTGGCGACCCTCGCTGATGGCCCATACCACCAGGGACTGGCCTCGGCGACAATCTAAACGAGAAAATGCATTGTAATGTAATCATCAAAACCAAAAAAAGAAACCATCAAAATAAGAAACTTCAGTGAAATTTTCCCAAGGGGCCTGAATGGTACCTCTTTACTCTCGTAATGCACTGTTGTTGTTTGGATTATTATTGGATGTGAGATCATGATAAATACTCTCAGTATCACCCTGATGAAAGACAACCATTCAGAATTGAATCGTTGTTTGAAATGGCTTTAGCTGTGTTTGGTGGCCAGATCTGAATAGCCAGGTACTTCACCACCTTCCTCTTCCTCCCCATTCCCTTTATCTTCACAACATACCCCAATTGGGGATGCCATAGTCTCACTGGCTCCGGTTAGCAGGGAGCAGTTGAGACTGTTGTGTGGTATTCACGTCAAAAAAATAATTTAAAAAAACCCTCTCCACACCAGTACCACCTATCATTAGCATTCTTCGACTCTGGCATAAATAACCGAGGCGGGAGGGAATGCAGGCAAGGTGACAAGAAAATAGACGAGTGTGAGTTCAGGCTTCCGTGGATAGTCTCACCGAGAGTGCAGAAATAATATTAAAGTACATAAAAATTCGTAAAAAGAAAAGGGTGAACATTGCAGAAAATACAAAATAAGCAAAAAGTATCAAATTATAAAAAATTTACCTCCAGCAGCAAAGACGTTGTTGATTTCGGTGGAGTACATGTTCGATTTAAGGGTTTCAATGTTGCTTCGGCTGTCCAAAGGAAGTTCTGAAAATAAAATTAAAAATTGATATTCTATTTCATCAACTGTGAATACATAAGATTTTAGTTCAATATGTGGCAGTCAGTGCCCATATCTGATTTTTCCATATGAAATTGTTTTTTTAATATTATTATTATTTTTTTAAAATACATTATTTATTCTCTGTATGAAGCTATCACATTGTGGTTATCCATCATAATCAAATGAGACAGGAAAAACAAGCCGTAATTTCGACATTAGAATCAAAGAACATGTAAGATGACTTAAAAATAATAATTTTTCTGAATTCGCTAATCATATTATCTCAAACAATCATAGTTTTGATAAAAATACAGGGATCAATATTCTTCACATTAATAGTAAAGGTAAACGCTTAGATAATTTAGAAGCTTTGGAAATTAAGAAATCCCTCAATAATAATGAGTCTATTATTAATAATGAAAAAAAAACTATCTTACAGCCCAGCCCAATTTTAAATATGTTTCCTTTCACCCCTCCCTCAATCTTTATCTCTTCCCCCGCTCTTTACTAATCCCTAGCTACGCCCCCCACCCCCACTGTGCCACTTATTATGAATGTTCTTCCATAATGTTTGTAATATTGTTTAGTATACACTTGCCCTGATGATGGAACGGTTGTTCCGAAACCGGTAGGTGTGTAAAATAAATGTGGTTAAAACAAAGTTTGAGTGTTTCATTACATTATTTATTAGTCAATTAATCAGTTAACAGTTCACAACCTTATTTATTTAATTTTACGTTTCCCTTCTTTAGAAGCGGACGCTTGTGTTTGGAAGAGGAGTGAGCATCATGATGACAAGTATATTTTGAATCTATAATTAATTTGGTTAAGGAAGTGCGAACTTAAAAAAAATAAAAAATTGTTTACCTAAGTATGTAATAGTAATGATTGTAAATTAAAAATAATAAGTGAGATATTGTCTGAATAGCCTATATATCTGAACTATGCATCCGACAAGAATTAAGCGATAGACAGCTTACTCTGAGGACAGCAGATCTAGATGCTACTAATCGTCTAAGCGAACTTTCTACTGTGATCGTTCTTTTCATGTAAATAGTCCAGTCAAATGATAAGTTTGAAGTGGAAAGTTCTGGTGTAATTGTTCTAAGGGGCTTACATTAAGTTTTTTGGAGTGCTGAATTTCAGCAAATATGTGAAATCATCAAATAACCACTAAAAATCACAGGTTTTTGGCTTATAACTTGAAAAATACGCTCTTTACGCAAAAGGTGATCTTATATTAAAATAGAAACGAGAAAATTAACGTATATTGTATAACGCGTGGTTTTTGCGCAAAGGGGCGTTGAAAAACTAGTGAAAATCAGAAATTTTTGGAATATCTCAAAAACATATTCTTTCAGTTCATAACACTAAAAGTAAGCATTTCACTGGAAACATTATTATATACTTTGAAAAAAAAACAGATAAAATTCTCTACAATTTATGAATAAATCATTTTTTCCGACCCTGAATAGTTATGAGAAAAGCAATGACAATACACAAAGTAGTCAGCCGCCTCCTTATTGCTGAAGATAATCTGACTCCTGTCTTAAAATGATGCTATTTTTGCACTGCTATTGTAAATGTGTTCTCTTTGTACGAGTATCTACTGTATCATATTATGTAATTTTATCAGATTAATATATACCTAATGTTAAGAATGAGTAAGGACATAAGTATATAATATGTTAAGAATGTATAGACAGGATATGTTTAAGAACAGAATATAAAAGGAGCACTGTAGGAATACCACTGAACGGGATTAGTTAATCATTATTTTTAAGTTTATTATAGTAAAGCGTATTTGAAGTGAAAAAACACAAAACTGCGCTATATAAATGCTGTAATTATTATTATTATTAATATGGTATAAAACTTAATTTACCTAGTTCATTAGCGACATATCTCTCAGGCCCGAGGAATCCCATAGCCAAGAGCACCAGATCTGCCTTGAACACCTTCTGCGTTCCCTCCAATTCCTTCATCTCCCACCTTCCTCCCGCTCCCTTGGTCCACTCCACCTGCACTGCACTCACTCCACAGATATTTCCAGCGCCTGGAAATTAAAAAAAATATATATATTGAGTGTTGCTAGTGTAAAAAATTGAGAACGGTAAAATAAGGTAGGTAGCTACAAATTTAGTTCTATTCTAGTCACATAATAATTTTTTTATTATTCCATTTATAAAAAATAAAGTAACAGTATTATACATAGAACCAAAACCTTCCTATACAAATTCCTAGATGCTTACAGCGCCTCTAGCGACAGAAAGATGCATTTTCTTCTTATTCAAACATTTGGATTTCATTTCGTATTTATAATTTTCTACCAACGCATAATTGTGATTTTCATTTAAGGCTACTTTATTATTAGGGATAGGAAATTGAGTAAAAAATAAACATCCATCCACAATGTAGAAAAATAATATGTTTGAACAAGATCTAAGGCCATCCTTAGTTGTCAGTTTCTACTAGAAACAAGGTATTTTTTACATGTGGTCGTTTTTGTTGTTTTTAAAAAACAAATAACTGTTTTTATAAAAAGCGCCGATTATTGGAAAAAAACAGGGAATCGGAGAGATTCTATTGGACGACGAAGTGCTGTGCCGAACATGTCTGGGAAAGTTCAGGTGTCGAGCAGGCAGATTCCTGTTCGAACTCCTTGTCCGATAAGTGTTCTGATTAGACAACGAAGTGCTGTACCGAATGCATTCAGGAAAGCTCGAGTGTGTCGAGCAAGCAGATTCCTGTCATCTAATCGAAGCTCTCTGATTCACTGGACAGAGTGGCATGCAATTTGAAATTTACTTCCCGCTAATGTTTTGTAAATTCCTCCTGTCCCAAAATTAGTTATGTAACTTATCGGGATTACTATATAAGAAGCCATTTTGCCAATTTATAGTGGAAGGCTTAGATAGAACACCATGTGCTCGTGGACATTTGTTTTATTGTCATAATTAATTATGAAAAAACAATCAATTCCAGTTTAGCTGATGTGTACTCGGCCATCCTCGAGATTATATATTTTTTTGGAATAAAGTTATGAAGTTGGGAATTCTCGCTTGTCGTTTGGGTGCCATAATTGATTTGACAACGAAAGTAATGCCTTGTGACGACTATTACTATCCCTAAACAAAGAAACAAAGAAACATTCATTTGAAAATTATATTTAATTCCAAACATTAATTTTTTCAAAATATATCTAAATAATAAAGTTCTTAACTCTTTGTACGCGGACGTGACAACATCTGCGTTGGCAGCCGCCGTGCCCTGTACGCGGCCGTATCAACTGTTGCGTTGCGAACTTTCGATGTCTGTCAAATCGGAATCTTTGTGGTTTATACTTGTCAAATGATCACAAAAATCTTCACAATATCTTCATGCTAGCGACATCTCAGAGATTTTGATTAAAACATTCTGTTTATCTCATCAAATCGATATTATCCGTGGCCGGTGATATGAGTCCCCTTTCTTGTAAACATTTGAAACTTCCCTCCGAACTTGTTCAGATTCGAGCGCCTGCGCAGTCGACACATCGAGTCCTTACAAAGCGGTCTGTGCGTTGATTACGTTAGCGTGCATTACTTTTGTTTATTTATAGAAGTTATTTATTTTTCCAAAACTATTCATTATTTTACATTTGGTTTAAAGTTATATTGTGGTGTAAATAATAACAATATGTTGGTTACGGTTTATCTTTTGTGATCTGTTCAAGTGATAAGTGTAGGCTAAATAGTTTATTTTATGCATAAGCAACATATTAGTTAGGAAATAAAAAATAACAACTGTGAGTATGTATTTTATGATAAAATTATTCATATTAATAATTCAGCATTAAATTTACATTTGATATTATATCGATAACTTAACTAACCCAAAATGGAGCACCAAAACCTATCCGAAGAACAAATCGTTGATTTTGTCGGTCAGCTAGATTCTGATTTTGAAATGTCCGAAGAAGAATTTGAGCCATCTGATTTACCTAATGACAATAATTTGGATATAGATATGCAACCCATTGATGCCGTCGAGGAAGACACAGAAGAGAATGTAAGATCTTGGACATCTGGACCACATATCCCAATAACTTATGAATTTGACGACTTTCAGTCAGGTATTACAAGCAACGACCTAACAGCTAATTCACCGGAATTACATTTTTTTGAACATTTTCTCAACAAGGACATAATGCAAAAAATTGTCTCAGAAACAAACAAATTCTACATATTCAAACTTAGTGAAAAGGAACCAACTCCAAAATCTCGTACACTAAAATGGGTAGATACTGATATACCAGAAATGTACACTTTTTTTGCTCTATGCATGCTAATGACGCGGAATAAGCATTTAACAGTGGAAGAACATTGGAGTAGTGATGTTTTCCTCAAATCTCCCATTTTTAGTAAAACAATGCCAAGAGATCGGTACCAATTATTATCTCAAATGCTTCACTTTTCCGACTCAAATTTCCCAGCTCCCCGTGATAGACTCTTCAAAATTAGGTTGCTTTTAGAACATACAAGGAAAATATTTAAAGAAACAATGGTGCCGCAAGAAAACCTGTGCATAGACGAGAGTATCGTAGTGTTTAAGGGACGGCTTTTGTTTAAACAATATATCCCATCAAAAAGACATCGTTTTGGGATTAAAATGTTTGTGTTATGTGATGTGACATCTGGATATGTTATCGATTTTATTATTTACTGTGGCGATGGGAGTGATATTGTTGACGAACAGAATTTCGGAATGACTGGGGCCGTTGTGACCACGCTTTTAAAAGATTATATTGGGAAAGGACACAATTTATGGTGTGATAATTGGTACACAAGTCCGAAGCTGTTTGAATATCTGCATGATAATAAAACAAATGCTTGCGGGACCGTTAAAAAAAACAGGAAAATGATGCCTGATTTCCGAAAATTAAAAAAGGGCGAGATTGAGGCTAAATCTCGTGGTTCATTACTTGCCCTCAAATGGTGCGACAAGAGAGATGTACATATGCTGACCACCTTGCACGACCATTCCATGGAATCTTCCGGCAAAGTAAACTACCGAACCGGTGAGCCCATACTCAAGCCAAAATGTGTGCTTGATTATAATAAATCAATGGGTGCCGTTGACAAAACTGATATGATGCTTTGTAATTTGTCGTGTATGAGAAAATCCACTAAGTGGTATAAAAAAGTGGCCTTTCACATTATTGATCTATATTTGTTTAATGCTTTCTCCGTTTATAAATTAATCACTGGGAAGAACATACCTTTAGCTGATTTCCAGCTAAATGTCATTAAACAGCTTATAGAAAAATACGACGTAAAATTCAAAAATTTAGAACTAACACACCCTACAACCTCCACAAGTTCAAATCCGCATAGAATCTTCCCTAAAAACTTTACCGACCATATGCCTGAATTAATTCCACCCATCGCAAAAAACAAAAAGCCCCGTAGGTGGTGCCATGTTTGCGGAAATAGTAAAAGACGGGAAAAGAAAATTCAGCTTACTAGATTCATGTGTAAAGTGTGTGAAATCTCTTTGTGCTTATCTCCATGTTATAAAATATACCATACCTCAAAACAATTCTAACGAGATAAGTCAAGTGTCTTCCCATCTAAATATAACTATTTACATAAGCCTAAACAATAATAAAGGGGATCTTGAATACCATTACCATAAAAAAATAAACATATTTAGTGTACGTATGTAATGTTGATGAGTGTTAATTTGAAATATTATAACGAAGTGTAAATACGTCAAAAGTTAAAGAAAGCAAAGTTAATCGGCACGCTTGCTCAAAAGATAATGACCGGTCTGACGTTCGGGAAGATGGCGGCGAGAACTAACTGGTGAGTTTGTTTATACTGAGAACTTTGTTCGTCTTTTATTGTCAGAAATGTATATGTTTGGAACGCTTTTGGTAAACAATATTAATCTTTGTCCATAAATCATAAGACCCAACTAAATAGATTATTTTTAACACTCGTATTTATACTGTTAAGCTGTCATTAAATATCATTGAAAAACTGACGCGTAGAGGGGAACTCAGCAGCGAAATGTGACGCGTTTAAAAGGTTAAGGACCTACTTGTGTTTTCCATTTTGAAAATATTCTATCCAAACAAACCTTTTTCTTTTGAATATGTAATCTGTGGCTAACAAGAGTGGTATATCTATGGGCTAACCTCAATACAACATGGCGGGTTCAATGTTTTTCATACAAATTTTAAAACATAGCAAACGGCTTTACGTATTGGATTTCATTTAAACTACTCTCTAAACCTTCCCGGCACTAATAAGAACAAACTGTGCTATTTTCAGCGAAACCGGTGGAGTAATTTTCGAGAAAATCGAGGACAGACAGACTGACAAACATTCATTTTAACATATAGAGATAATAAGGATAATTACCATCATCCAGGAACTCCTTGGTGAGGGTGGAGTATTTCCTGGGATCATTTCCAAACTTGACTCGCACTTCCTCGTGACCGTATTCAACGCGGAATGTTCTGGGCCACTGCGGCCACGGGTTGTCCTGCCCCCTCTTAGGCTTTGGTTCGGGCAGGATTTCAAATGTTGTGATGGACTTCGCACCTTGGCGCAGAGATGTAGCGATGCAATCACACCTGAAATAATTCAAATTTTCTAAATTTAATAAGGTCTTATGTAAAACTTTATTTAAATCGTGGGAAAAAACAAGAAACACAAAGCTTACACATAAAATACTTATGCAGAGGTTCTGGACAAGACATCTCTAATAATCTATTTGGGTACGATTCTGTGGTTATTGAGGTAAATATTGAATACACTACTATGTTAGACAGTCATTGATTTTATATGACTTAACAGTTGAGCATAGACAGATGAGGAGTTTAAGGATTATTTTCTTTTGAAACCTTCAGTGGTGTGCATTGCTCCATGACCAAGGGTAGGCTGCAGTCTTTTCGATTATAATTCCATAGAATTGCATACTTTTGTAGTCTTGAAAAATAATCTTTTTATTATTATCTTCTGTTGATGATTGTGGCCAAGTTGACAAATGGGGGTAAAACTTGCTTACCGATATATCGTGAACATACAACGAAAGGTGGCCAAGGAATTGTTTTTTGACAGATCGAGATTGAGGATTATTGCATGGATGCAGGCTCATAGTTTCACAAGTTAGGCTTTTTAAAAATGTAAGCTTAGTTTCATATACATAAAGATATATTCTGACTTGCAAAGCTGTGAGTTTGTGTTTAAACAAAGGACTTCAGTCTTATGGGCCTTCGGCATGACTGGTTTTGCCCGATACTGACTAAAGCCACTCCTAAAGTCAAGCCTTTACCAACTTTAGGAAATGACGACCGGATGGTCGAACCTTTTGACGCGGTGGCTTTAGTCAGTATCGGGAAAAACAGTTGTGTGGTAGGCCCATTAGTCTGGTAACTGAAAGGGATCTGATTTGGCCATTTTTTATTGTATGCTCAAGATATATTCTAATTCAATTGTCTTTCTTTTTTCTTAAACTCATGCGTTACAACATCATAAAAAAATCTAAGTCATTTTCCTAAGGTAGGCACAGCTTACCCGTATAGAATTTACATATAAATCATTTGTAGTATTTCTTGAGTTAGCAACACGCAAAGTGCGTATTTTTGGGTGCTGACTGTTAAAAACATCTGAAATTCTGACAAATTAGTACTGTGAAAAAAAAAATTGTGCAGTCGGAACACGAGAATGCTTTTTTTCCACCGTGAATCCAAAAGTGTCATCTTATGCATGTTAACCAAAAATTCTGTAGAACATTAGAACAGTAAAGGATAAGTATTTCTTACCCGGTATCTCCCCCGCCAATGACGAGGACATGTTTGTCCTTTGCGCTGAGAATGGGGTTGGTGCTGGGGCGACCCTTCTGCCTCTTCTGCCAGTCCTCTAGGAACTCCATGGCGAAGTAGATCCCGTTCAGCTCCCTCCCTTTAAGGGGCAGGTCCCGGGGCCAGGTGGCCCCCATGCACAAGACAACTGCCGAATACCTAAAAAAATTATTTAATACAAAATATTTGTTGTAACAGTGAACTAAATGTTTAATTTATGATCTTACAGACATTTGAAGTAGAAAATCTGTGTTTATGATACTCTGGCATCACAACATTAGCACAGCATTTTCAATCTGGATTTCTAAGCCAACGCAACTAATTCAGATTGGAACATTGTTGCCATCATGAGCTACAGAGCTTATAAATATCCATTGAACCGTTGAAATGTTGTTTGTTCTATATTTTGCAATCCAAATCTCGGGCAAACGGGGTAGTAAAGTTAAACTTTGTACATTTATTTATATTATTTTCCTATTGTTTATCTATATATATATATTTTTTTAATATTTTCATGTACATATGATATTTGCCTTAAAAACTATAAACTTAACATTATGTAGAAAAAATTAACAGTCCCGAAATGAGTTGAATTGATAAGTCATGGGAATGCAACATTGTTGAATCTATTTAAATAAAAATAGTATTTTGCACAATATGATGATATTTCAGCTTAAGTGCACTTTACTTTTACAGCTTAATCTATAAAAGATATTTAATCATTGTACAAAATAATATTAACATAACCTAAATGAAACATGAAAACAAAACAAAAAAACAGAAAATAAAAAGAATTCAGTTGCATCTGGGACTCGAACCCAGGACATCTGCCTATCCGGGGCAACCGCTTAATCAACTTAGCTAATGAAACCAGTTCAATTTATCACATCTTCATCGATATTGTATCTCAAATTGTCAATATTATTCTCCATTTTTTATCCCATATTATTGGCAGCTATCTTTATAATTTTGAATTTGAGATACAATATCGATGAAGATGACATAAATTGAACTGGTTGCATTAGCTAAGTTGGTTAAGCGGTTGCCCCGGATAGGCAGATGTCCTGGGTTCGAGTCCCAGATGCGACTGAAATCTTTTTATTTTCTGTCATTTTTTCTGTTTTCATGTTTCATTTAGGTTATGTTAATATTATTTTCTACAATGATTAAATATTAAAAATGAGGTTTTTAAATCTCAATAAAAATAATTAATAATTAAAAATTGAATGTAATAGATGTACTTAAAAAATCTATGCAGGGGTGCCATTTTTAAATAAAAATTACTCCCACAGTGGTGTTGCATAATGTATATTTATTGTAGAATGCAACCTAACTTACATCTATGTATGTTATTAACATTAATATAAAGAAAAGTTAGAAACTTACTCATTAGCTAATTCTTTAGCGGAGATGTCTTTTCCGACATTGATGTTAGTTTTGAAGACGATCCCTTCTTGCCTCATGAGCTCCACTCGCCGAGCAACGACTTCCTTAGACAGCTTCATGGAAGGAATGCCGTACTGCAGCAAGCCACCGATGCTGTCATTGCGCTCAAATACTGTCACCAAGTAACCAGCCTGGAAAATAAGTCAATCACAGTCAGTGCAGTTTGCCTCAATTTGATGCAAAAAAAGAAGCTAGTGCCATCTGTGTTTAAAATATGTAATTTAAGTATTGAATAATGTCAACAAAATATCAAAAAACAACAAAAAAACGACTCCACTGGTTTCCCATCAAAATACAACGCAAAATACACACACTTTCCCTTCTCTACAACATTCTAAACGCTGTTAATTCACCTAATTATATAAAAAAAGTTTTTCATTTTTTATCTGAACATAGATTCTCTCTTCGCTCAAGTGATGAGAGAACCCTTGCGATTCCCATCCACCAAGCTACATCATTCTCTCATTCATTTTCAGTGGAAGCATCACATCTCTAAAACAAGCTGCCCTCTGACGTATGGAATGCTCCCTCAAAGCCCATTTTCAAGGCTTCAGTGAAAAGTTTCTTTTCTTCTTTTCACCAGCATAATGGTTAATTCCATTTCACTCTAATTCCTTCCCTCCCTTATCCCTTTCCTACCCGAGACATTAATTTTAAACACATACTTATGCATAATTGTACACATAAATTTGTTCAACTATTTTCACACATTATGTATGAAAAGTTAGACTATGTGGAGAACGCTGTAATGTTATTATACCATATTTATTTTCCCACTAAGCGTTGGGTTGCAGAAATTGCTACTAGGCAATAAATCCACCCATAAAAAAAAGTATTATGTATAATAAATACCCAGTTTGAAAAGAAGTCAATCACAGTTGGAACAATTTGCCTCATTTTGATGTAAAAGAAAACAAGTAGTGCCATCTGTGATTAAATTGTGAAATTAAAGTATTGATTAAAGCTGTCGCCAAATATCCGGCTGGGAAAAAAGTCAATCACGTTTTTTTTTCTTTTAAATATGAAACCACACCTTAGTTTTTTTCTCCTCCAGGCTTGATTAATAGGTTCTTGCTGTTTGATAGGAATTTATCAAACTCAAGAGGTGAATCGTTTTTCCCTGCTCAGTTTTTTGAGCGTAGACTATGAATGGGCCACGGGCATAAACAGAATAGAAATTAATTGGAGGAGATTGAGGAGAATGCAAAATTGAAAGTGAGTCAATTTTGGGTGGAGCAGGGGGACTTAACTTAATTTTTCTGGAAGAATTTAGAATGACAGATTGACAGTCTGAATTTCCGGACATTTGATCATCTGGGGGATCAGAAGGGAGAACTGGCGACTTACTAGGGGGCCCAGGAGGGACTCCTACAACGAGGTCCTCCATTCCTTACAATTTCAGGATGTACGAAAAGTTTTGTAAGAAAAGTGACAGTTAAATAAGGAAGTTTATAAATATCTGTTAATTCAGCGAAGTAAAGAAGCTCCTGGGTAACCAAAGGGGAGAAGAATCCTCAAACACAACACTTTTTTTTTACAAAAAACTGTACATAATTGGTTTTAAATGAATATGACAAGAAGCTCAAAATGAGTTTTATAATTCATGGGATTGCTATGTAGCAAGACGTAAAATAATAAAAACACAACGACTTGAAGCTGGAACAGTTTGCCTTATTCTGATGCAAATAAAACTTTAGTGCCATCTGTGTTTAAATGATGTAATTAAATTACTAATTGAGGCTAATAGATTATCCTCACCTTGTTGAGTTGATGAGCACAAGCCATTCCTGCTGGGCCAGATCCAACAATACCAACTGTCTTTCCATTGCGGTTTGTAGGAATCTGAAATATAGACAAAGGCTTTTATACTTTGATTCCCAAAAGGTACAAACAACTAAATATTAACTGAATTTATAATGTTTCTCAAATTTAAACAATTTACATAGCACATTACTGATAGAAAAACATACCTCGGGAAGAATCCATCCATTTTCAAAAGCATTATCAATGATGGCGCATTCAATGTTCTTGATGGTTACAGGGGGTTCAGAAATGCCAAGGACACAAGCTCCTTCACAAGGAGCAGGACAAACGCGACCGGTGAATTCTGAAAGTTATTGAAACGTCAATGTACGCAAACAAATAAATTTCAGCATTTCATTAAATCTACCCTAAGTAGTCCAAATACATTAACATATCATAGTAATGAAAGAAAGCCCATCAACATGTTTTCAAATTTATCAAAATTTTAAGCTGGGTTGTTTGATTAGCAGTCAGGCATAACAGTCATCGGAAATCTTATTCGGCAGATAACAATTCGTAACAATATTTAAAGTAGCAAATGTCAAAAAAATAAAAAATGGCTGATTTGATGACAATATCAACAGGGATTCACACAACTGAGATTCGGTTTCTCTAGTAGAAGCATCGTATTATACCTGGGAAGTTGTTGGTCTGAAGCAACTGCTTGAGTGCCTCCTTCCAGTTGCCTTGGAAGATCAGATCGTTCCACTTGGGAATGATATTGCCCAGGGGACAGCCGTGGATGGACTGGCAGAAGGGAACCCCGCAGTCCATGCAGCGGGCGGCCTGGACTCGAAGACCCCGCCTGACATGCGGCTTGTCATACACCTCGTCCCAATCCTTCAGCCTCTTCTCGGCCGCGCGGTACACCACCGTCTCGCGGGGGTACTTCATGAAGCCACTGAAAAGAAATTGAAACATGAGGCAATCTCTTTTATATGAAAATACATATTGCTTATTTTGTATGATATCAAATACGTAAGTATGTACACATATTATAATTATACTAAAAAAACAATTGGAACATAGATATGACATGTGGTAATATTGTTGTACGAGAAACTGAGATTTAAAACTACATAATGTATTATGTAGTAAGTTTTACTAGTACCTACTTGAGAGTTGGGTAGGTACATAAACATTATGATAATTTACCATGGCAATACAGACTTATCATTTAATTCTAATTTTGAATATTCCCTGCAACAAAATTGGAGGGAAATATTGCAAACTGTCAGTTGCAAAACCTCAATTATTAATTTGTGAACGTGAAAAACATTTAACCCTTTAACTGTAGATAAACGGAAGCCAACACTGTTCCACCATTGTGGATCCCGAGTATAGCCGTTTTAGTATATGCTATATACAATAGTTTCTTTTATTTTTTTATTCAAGTAAAAAATAAGTGCGTTGGTGATAATTTAATTGTTTTAAAGAGTTCTGAACTTTGATAACCATATCATAAAAAATATTTGTGTTTCATATAATAATATGACGGTAAGACTTTATACAAATTAATTAAATACTTTTCCTTAATTCTAAAATAAACTCCGCACAGGGAATAAGATTGTATGGTGCATATTCAGCAGTAAAGGGGTTAATCACTTTTCTTTCATGAATATGTTGCTAAATTTCGAGATTATATTTGGAATAGTGTGACATATTTAGTTTAATATGCACATCAAATCATTTTGACATCGAAAGTTCTAAGTTTCTTTAAAATTATATTAAATTTAATAGTTTTGCTCTTTTTTGCTTCCATAATCTTCAAATATTATCTGCATTTTATCAAATGCATCTCACCAATATGATATGAGTTAGCAAAAAAAGATAAATAAAATGTAGATATTATTTACCGTGTCTTATCGAGCAGTTTCTCCAAGCGCTTCTTCTCTACGGTGAGATCCTTGACAGACTCTTCGATGTCCGCGATGGGCGCCGACGGGACAGGAGCGGAGTGGCCATTATTCTGGATGGCGGGAACCACAGGCTGCAGGGCCATCTGGGTCAGGGCCCGCTGGTACTCGATGGGGAACACCTTCACAAACTGATTGGCGCAGGCGGGCCAGGTCTTGAGGAGGTCGGAGGCAATGATGGAGCTAGAAGATATCAAATTATTTAGATAAATGGTTTATTCAAATTTAGTATTCTAAATGTTATTATTTAAACCTTTAAATGCAAACATTATTACTGTAATTTTATTAAACAGGAAGTTTTTTTTTTTAATTAACTCCTTTTTTTTAGATCAGAAATTCCAAGTGGACGGTATAACCCCTTGGGACGCAGAAGAGATCCAGGGGGACGGTAGTGGCCATAGGACAACATTTGGGTAGCAGTGAGGGCAATAAGGTCTAATAATCTATGAACAGTTCATGTATGTTTTAACATGCTTTATTTTCTTAAATAGTATATGAAATGCATATTACGACTGATTGTCTTTAAAAAATAATTATCAACTAATGAACTTTTGGGAATAATATATGTTCACATTCAATTGTTTAGCTTACCCGGTGTATTGGACGAATTCTTCAAGTAGAGTTTTGACATAATTCATGTCCTCTTTAACATCCAGAGGGTACAAGTGAACCATCTCGGGGTTGCATTTTATTTTGAACGAGCCGTCTATGTCAAGCACGTATGCGATACCACCTGAAATAATACAATTACAGTATATTATTGTACATATTATTGGTAATCTCTCTTGGTACCTGAGAAAAATTACACGAAAACTTGTATCATTCGAAGTGAAGAATGTATTATATTATTATTATTATTCCTAATTTTCGGCAATGTTCATATATAACGTTTCTGTTATTATTTACCGCTCATGCCAGCGCCAAAGTTCCTTCCGGTGAGTCCGAGAATCAGCACCACGCCCCCCGTCATGTACTCACAGCCGTGGTCACCCACTCCCTCCACCACAGCCACACAGCCAGAGTTACGCACGCAGAAACGCTCCGAAGCAATTCCCCTGGAGAGAAATACAAAGGGTTAACAATCCAAGTCACTTAAAATAATTACTAATTATGGAGCAGAAATCTGATTCTACAAAGCAGGAAATTTTTTAAATTCTGGCCTAAGGTCGATGCAACTTTTTGTCAGTTCTCAACCTCATTTACATCATGAGCTTTGAAATATCAATTTAGTTAAAAAATAAGAAAAAAACACCATATTTTTCAATTTTATTGTTCATTTTATTTTTAAATATTGTACATAGTGTTGAAATCTCAAGATAAGTAAAAAAAAATTGAAAAATGGGGGTAATTAAATAATGAACATTATGTTATATACATAATATATTATGTACTATGTTAAATTTATTACCTGAAGTAAGCCTTTCCAGTCGTTGCTCCGTACAGACACACATTTCCAACAATAACGTTCAAGTGGGATTCAAATGGAGAGGTCTTTGGTGGGAAGATGATTATGGTTCCTCCAGAAAGTCCCTTACCTGAAGAGAAAAAAAATTATAGCAACCATCAACTAAAATGCTTCGTCTGAACAGAATGTCAGCAAGTACCAATAGTTCTTACTTTCATCTATGTAATTTTATAAGGCCAACGAATAATGATTAAATAGTGATGTGATTTTTCTTACCAACATAATCATTGGCATCTCCTTCCAGAGTGACGGTGACTCCCTTGACAAGGAAAGCACAGAAGCTCTGTCCAGCAGATCCCTGAAGAGCGATGTTTATCTTAGTTCCATCAGGCAATCCGGGTTCACCAAATTTCCTAAAAACAAAATGGCTGACGTTTTACAAATTTTGCCCTATACAAACATTCATAAAAATAAGGATTTATATAAAATTTCTTACAATGCAAGATGATATGACAGGGTTGAAGCGTAAGCTCTGGCTTCATTGTGAATGTTCATTTTGATGTCAACCAAAGTTTTGGTGCCATCTAGAATTCCTTGGCATTTTTCAATCAAGATATTGTCGAGCCTCTTCTCGAGTTGGAAATCCTGCAAAATAAATTTAATTCAACTTCTCAATCTTCACACATAAAATCTTAATAAGGAACTCCAATTCATTTCTAATTATTCTAACCTTCTAACTTAAATATCAGTATTCTTTTTATTCGTTTTCATAGTTAAATTAATTCTCATAGTTTGATTTTTTTTAAACCCACCATAACAGCCCAAATCCGAGCGATAAGTAACGGTGACCGTGTGATGTCACACAAGTGTCATATGATTACACAGAAAGAATTTTTGCACGAACAACTGTGTGACGTCGTTTTAATGGTACCAACGAAACAGGGCATTTTGATGAGATGGTTTTTTATTCACTTTTAAATAATGACACATAAATTCAACGTATAATTACTATATATATTAAAACTTACATATTTAGAATCGGCGTTTATTGATCTACATATATGAATATAAATAGTTTTTAAGTCATAATATTTTTCACCGGAGTTTCTTATTGAAATGTTGAAATAATAATATTTACCTGGGACTCAGAACCTCCAACAATGTTGACTCCGGGTCTCATGTGAAGGGCGTTCTTCAGGATAAGTGAAAGATTCAGCATCTTTGCCTTAGGGTTGGAATTATTTTCCCTGACTTTAAGAAGGTCTGTGCGACCGATTAGATCCTGGAATTTCCTCACTCCCAAGCCAGCCATGTGAGAACGGACCTTTTGACATAAAAAAATTCCAATGATAAAATACCAAGAAATATGCAGCTCACAAATCGTGCCATAGGAATTTAGTAACGCTAAATCATTTATTACACAATTTCTTCAAGAAGTAGCTAAAATCGTTTCACCTGGCCACTAATAAATGAACTCTTTAGTTAAGCCTAAACATTACTTTATTATTATATTTAGACTAAGCCTACTAGCAGATACAACAAGTGGCGATCACTTTTTGCGGCAACGTAGCAGTGACGAACTCGCTCAATGTGTCCGAGGCTTTAAATAATGTAGTGGAATTAGGGATTCATTTTATGAATTACCTCTTCTGCCAACATGAACAAGTAGTTGATGACATGTTCTGGTTTTCCTGCAAACTTCTTCCTGAGTTCGGGATCTTGTGTTGCAATACCGACGGGACAGGTATTGAGATGACACTTACGCATCATGGTACAACCTAAAACATATTTAAAAGCAAATAATATTATCAGCTTTCAAAAACACAAAAGCCACAAAAATGGGTAGAGTAATTGTACTTTGAATGGTTCATAATATCTTAAAAGTAATTGATACTTGAATAATTAATTGTGTTTAGCATAAAGGGTAGTTACCAAGGGCAATGAGCGGAGCAGTACTGAATCCAAATTCATCAGCACCAAGACAGGCAGCTACCACAACATCAAAGCCGGTCCTAAGTTGTCCATCAGCTTGGAGCACCACTCTATATTTAATAAAAAAAACTCATCAGTTTCATCCCTCATATACAAAGTACACACTTTGTGAAGACACTAGACAATATAGGTTTGATTCTACACAATACATATTTTTTTATTAGAAATTCTATGTAATAAAAGAAGTTAAAGTGACAAAGAAAATGTTATTGTACGCACCTTGACCGCAAGTTATTGAGAACCAAGACTTGATGTGTCTCGGCTACTCCGAGTTCCCACGGGAGACCAGCACTCTTGATGCCGGTCCAGGAACTAGCTCCAGTGCCTCCATCGTGACCAGAGATCACAATGTGTTCAGCTTTACCCTGATGAGAAGAAAGCGGCATTAAAATACATCACCTCATTGTGTTCAGGGGATAAGTAAGAACTGCTCTGAACCAGCCAAATTTTAGGTTGGAGACTTCTAGATGAAAGGAATGACATAATTTATTCTCACCTTGGCAACACCAGAAGCCACAACACCGACTCCTACTTCAGATACAAGTTTGACACTGATGCGAGCGTTAGGATTGGCACACTTTAGGTCATAGATTAACTCTGCCAAGTCCTCAATGGAGTAAATGTCGTGATGGGGAGGGGGAGAGATGAGGCCCACTCCAGGAACGGAGCATCGGACAGCGGCAATGGCGGGTGTCACCTTGTAACCTTAAAAGTAAAGCATATTGTAAAAATATATTTGAACTAAGTGTGTCCCAGTAGAAGGGGCCGAAGAAGATTAAAGCAGGATAGGGAGGCTTGAGAACTTGAGACAAATGATTAGGGACCGGACCCAGCTCAGAAGGCTTGCAGTGACCAAATCCCATCCTGTGAATCATGACATTATGTAGAACATACGTATTTACACATTGATAAGTTTTAATTACCTGGCAATTCACCACCTTCTCCGGGCTTAGCTCCTTGGGCCATTTTGATCTGTAAATCATCGGCATGGGCAAGATATGAGGCAGTCACACCAAATCTGCCGGATGCCACTTGCTTGATGGCAGACCTTCTGTTAAACTCAGGGTCCTAAAAAAGACAACACAGAATGAAATTAAGGAAGTGACTTAAGGGTGAGTGAAATAATTTATTATTCCGAAATAATGATAATATTATTACGCAATATGATAAACATGATGTTTATAAAGAGAAAAATATGGGTTACGTATTTTTAAAATTTACATAGGTTTAGCATTCATCAAAATCAAATTAGAAATATAATCTTTTTCTGACCGTTCTACGTATGTTTT
The DNA here is from genome assembly GCA_022606495.2 of Halesus radiatus. Lineage (NCBI taxonomy): Eukaryota > Metazoa > Arthropoda > Insecta > Trichoptera > Limnephilidae > Halesus > Halesus radiatus. The sequence continues at coordinate 25,589 of JAHDVE020001344.1, forward strand.
ACAAAATATTTTTAAATATTGAATATCCTCAAAAAATCCTTTGAACGTTTTTCTTCAACATGCGGTCATAAAAATTCCAATAAAAAACAAATGTTGGGTGCAGTTTAAGTTTTTTATGATCACTAACCTTCATGTTTTTTTAAATGCGGATTAAAAAAGTTTCGTAAAGTTTATTAAAAAAAATTCCACCGGAGTTGATGGCAATAATTTTTCTTCACTTTTTAAAAGTATTTTGAGATTTTTAAACCACCATTTAATTCAGAAAGGCCGGTTTATAAATCAATGAATTATTTGGCCGTCAGGTGCTGCTAATGTTATCTGCTATGCGGTGAGAACTCGAACTAAAGCTTTTTTTAAATACGTGTCAGTAATTCACTTATAAAGACTAAATTTGTCGCAACTTTTATATCAGTTGGTGGTCTAGTGGTTAGTGGCCTTCCAAGCGGTGGGTCAGAGTTCAATCCCCATGCATATTATTTTTTATTAAAACTTATTTGACGTACGATGACAATGGCGTATTTATAGGAACTGTGGGTGTTTGCAAAAAACCGTTTTCGTGCGAGAAAGGTAAGGTATTGTTTTCGAAGATATAGCAATTTAAAACAAATTAAAAAAATTCGCGCGGGACCTTTATTTTCGCTCGTTGCCAACGGTCCGCCGGCGCAAAAAAATAACCCAACTGAAGTGTGTAAAATACAAATTTTTAATAAAGGGTACAATACAAAAAACATTCAAAGTCATCAACTGACTAAAACCAACGTTTGATCAGCACTTATATTTTAGAAATAACACTCATCCATCAATATCTAGAGATCGCGAGTTCGTTCCCAGGTTATATGTATTTTTTTCAGCTTTAATTCAATTAAGTTTATTGAAAATATGTATATTTGTATTAATTTTTCTTTTTACTATGGCCGTTTTTTATCACCATTTTTATTTTACCTATTTATTGTGCTTTGTAGAACTCCGTTTTTTTTTTTGTAACAGCTTTTTCGACGTTCAAAACCGTTTGAAAAGAGTTTTGAATGCTGAAACAGCTATCACAATAATAAAAACTAAAATACCTGCAAATTTTAATAATAACATTATTAAATTTATTTTCTTAAAATTTAAAATAAAATTAAATGGAGTTTTACGAAACACAATAAGTACATAACATAAAAAAGGCGAAAAAAAACAGCCATAGTAAAATGAAAAATTAACATGGATGTGATTTTTCACAAAAAATGGCAAATCATCGAATTATTATTATAGCTATTTGGAATAAACTTTAAAATGAAATAATAATTGGAACAGAACTAACACCCGCAAGGGGTTGGGTTCATTTGAATTGTATTGACAGTAAAAATGGCTCTTTTACAATGTTTCACGTGGAAACATGCCCAGATGTTTACGGTCAAGCGTTTTTCGATTTTTCGTGTATTGCCAGCCTGACTAGAGATTTCGATAAAAATGGCCTATTATTTTTTGTCAAGTCACAAAATTTTGTTTGTATTTCACGACAGAAAGTTTCGTCATTAGTCGAGCGACGCAGCGCCACGGTGGTTATTTGAATCATTCATTTGTGTTCTATTCGGCGAATAAGAGAGACATTCGTAAATTTCCGTCTTAATCGAGCGAACCCAGCGCCACGGTAGTTATTTGAATCATTCATTCATATTCCCTTCGGCGAGACATTCGTAAATTTCCATCTTTAATCGAGCGAACAGAGCGGTTATTTGAACTATTCTTTTTTTGTTCATTTGAACGTTCAGAGATTCATATTTTGTTTTCCGAATAAAATTAACATTTTTATCTATCTGTAACTTTGCAAATGAAACCTCCTGTTTGAAAAAAGAAATAAAATGTTTATTAAATAGAACTGAGTTGCTCACAGTAAATCAGAAAATCTTGTATTTTACCCGAAATTGGTTTTTCGCAAACGAGTATCTCCTATAAATAGATCGTAGGTAAAATTAGTTACAAACGACTGTAGCCACCAGGGGGCGTTAATGTGGTTTCATGTCAACTTTCAAGGCTTTCCATATCACGTTAATCACTGAAAGAGGTAAATAGTTGTTTTGGCGAAACAATATGAAATGTTTCACATTGTAAAGCAACCAAGCAATGTGATAAAACTAACCTGGTTCAAGTAACGATCAGCATCCTCTCCGCCCTCTCCTGTGTTCGATTTGCCTCCAATACGGTTCATGGCAATAGCAAGGGCAGTATGTGTCTCCAGAGAAATAGATCCAAATGACATAGCACCTAGAAACAATATTAAATCAAAAAGTGGTAGCCTATTCAAATACAATCAACAAAAATATAAAATTGGTAAAATATCAGTGATGTTTGTTTTACCTGTAGCGAATCTTTTGACAATCTCAGAAGTAGCTTCTACTTCATCGATAGGTATAGCTTGATCCAGTATTGCAAGTTCGAGCTGTCCACGAAGTGTGCAATCACGGATCGATTCCATTGAACTCTCCCTGTGTAATAAACATACAGTATATTATACAATTTGTGAAGTTTTGTAAAACAACATTGACAAAATATGTAACTCCAAATATAAAAATATTGAACCTGTATTTGTCATAGGCGCTCAAGCTATTCAGAGTAGCTGCTTCTTGCAAGTTGGCAATGGAACTGGGATCATTGATGTGCTTTTCTCCTCCAGCCCTCCAGTGGTAAGATCCCGGTGTCCTGTTTTGCGTCAAAATACAATTTATTAGTACATATATGAATAAAATTAACTCAATGCATTTGGTTCATACATATATCAAGGTCATACAAGGAAAAATGGATATCAATAAAAATTTGGTTTAGGGTAAAAAGAATTTTAATGTTTGGAAAATTAGTTTCATTAAATATCCAGTATTGTGTCTCTACAATTCATTAAATATCCAGTATTGTGACTACAATTCATTAAATATCCAGTATTGTGACTCTACAATTCATAGAATATCCAGTATTGTGACTCTAGAACTCATTAAATATCCAGTATTGTGACTGTACAATTTATTAAATATCCAGTATTGTGACTACAATTCATTAAATATCCAGTATTGTGACTCTAGAACTCATTAAATATCCAGTATTGTGACTGTACAATTTATTAAATATCCAGTATTGTGACTACAATTCATTAAATATCCAGTATTGTGACTCTACAATTCATAGAATATCCAGTATTGTGACTCTAAAACTCATTAAATATCCAGTATTGTGACTGTACAATTTATTAAATATCCAGTATTGTGACTACAATTCATTAAATATCCAGTATTGTGACTCTAGAACTCATTAAATATCCAGTATTGTGACTGTACAATTTATTAAATATCCAGTATTGTGACTACAATTCATTAAATATCCAGTATTGTGACTCTACAATTCATAGAATATCCAGTATTGTGACTCTAGAACTCATTAAATACCCAGTATTGTGACTGTACAATTTATTAAATATCCAGTATTGAAAAACAGATTGATTTTTTGATTCACTGTATTTAGGAAGTACATAGCTAGTTTTACCCACAGGTGAGTTCGTAAATAAGTTTGTACGGGAAGCTCGACTGTACGGGAGGTTGCGATGACATAATCTACAGTGGGATTCTTGTACAATTTTTTTTTTTGAGTCTGAATCTCACTGTTAATTTTTTTTTTTTTTTAAAGATAGACAAATATTCCCTGGTTAAAAATAACCTGACAATATTTGAAAATCTCCTACTAACCATCACAGTAAGCGGAAGATGTTGCTTGTGTCGTAAATGGAGGACTTAGCCAGCCAAGGAATTGAACCCATTGAGACCCAAACGCGATGCCAACTCAGCCACTGACCGTTAAATAAAAGAAAAATATTTTAGTAGAGCAATACCTCTACACATCTCCAAGGAGTGGTAATTGATCATACCCAAAATATAGATAGATGGATATAGCCAAGGTATCGTCCGTAGAGACGCAAAAATAAAAGACTTAAAAATTTCTTGTGAACTCTTTTAGTGCACAAAGTGAGTTTGTGTGGGGACCAAATGATAGAATTCAACTCCAATACACTTAAAACTAGTATGTTGTATGATAAGCTCAGTGTTTGCGTGTGTGAAATGAATATGAATTTATAATTACAAAGTTTAGAAGCTTGTATGCTCTGCTTACTAAATCGTTGATGTGTTAATGAAAAGTTAATTTACTGTCGTAAATAACCCCTAAATCTTTGATTTGGTTTAGGTAATGGAATTTTTTTTATTATGTATATATTTAAAGATCAAATGGGATTTTCATTGTTTGACCATATTTATTGCATGGTTAGTTACCTCAAAATAATCAAATCAGCTCTGTCCCTATAAGCAAGACTGTGGCGCTCCAAAATTTCCTTTGCAAGGATTTCCAAATTCACACCACCTGTAAGAAGAAATAAGTAAAAAAAATGATTCTACAAGTGCTTCTATGTTAAACCGTTGCATAAGTGCACAGAAGAGCACAAAGAATGAGAGAAAGCAATGGAAAATAATAAATATTATGTATTCATAATTACCAATTCGAGATTGGGTTCCCTTGAAGCAGCGTTCAATGACATCATCGTTGAGGCCAACAGCCTCAAAGATCTGTGCTCCCTTATAAGATTGCAAGGTGCTGATTCCCATTTTAGCCATCACCTGAAACAAAAAAAAAACAATTGCACCCACAAATAAAATATATCAATATTTTTAGAGAATAAGCAAATATTATTGTTGAATAAAATTAAAATATGGACATACCTTCGAAATACCAGTTTCTGTTGCTTTGGCATATGCATTGTAGATGTCATC
>JAHDVE020001345.1:0-76032 GCA_022606495.2 Halesus radiatus
TTTATTAAAGACAATTTCCGTAGATGTCAACACTCTTTTTATGCAAATCATATTTATTTTTAATATAAATTAATATGAGTCTGTATATTTCATTGCTTCATAGCTCATCATTGAAATGATAATTGCGTTGGTCTAGAAATTGATAATTGCGTTGGTCTAGAAATTTCAAACAGAAAGAGCTGTGCCAATTTTAAGATGCCATATTGACATCTCTTTAGAACCAAACAAACTTGAAAAAGCAGATGTCACAAAGTATGTGTGACTTCTGATTGACTCGCAGCTTACGTGAAAACACCATATTGACCATGTAATCAAAACGAAGATCTCTCCGGTGGCCGGTGTAATGTCCAGATTACGTGGAGTACTTCCCACCTCTATACTGCGATCATTGTACTATGCTATGATTCATTCCCACTTGATCTATCTTTCGAGTACCTGGGGTTTCGCTACCAAGAAAATTATATCTGGGGTGCAGAAAATTTAAAACAAATTAGTTTAAGATTATTCCTAGCCATGAGATAACAAACACTATTTTAAATATGATTCAATGCCATGCTCACACACATATAAAACTATAATCACGACGTTCACCAATATAATACACGAAAACACCACAAACTACACATATCAAAAATACACTCGACAAAATACGGACTGAAATCATTGGAATACATTCCCTGCATCAGCTATAACAAGTTGCCCGAGGAATTGATACAAGTGTGCGCTTCGGTCAAATCTCGAAATGATGATCTGAAACCTTATTTTTTTAAGTTCTTTTGGAAACCATTTATTATAGGCACCACCTCTGTTCTGATAGCCATCCTCTAAAACATTGTGATTTATTTCTATTGTAACTGTATGTTTCGAGCTTGTACATTTATTATAGGCACCACCTCTGTTCTGATAGCCATCCTCTAAAACATTGTTATGTATTTCTATTGTATATGTATGTTTCGAGCTTGTACATTTATTATAGGCACCACCTCTGTTCTGATAGCCATCCTCTAAAAACATTGTTATATTTCTATTGTATATGTATGTTTCGAGCTTGTACATTTATTATAAACTTTCCTCTGTTCTGATAACCATCCTCTAAAACATTATATGTTTCATGTATCTGTATGTTTCGAGCTTGTACATTTATTATAGAAGCACCACCTTTGTTCTGATAGCTTCATCCTCTAAAAACATTGTTATGTATTTCTATTGTATCTGTATGTTTCGAGCTTGTACATTTATTATAGGCACCACCTCTGTTCTGATAGCCATCCTCTAAAACATTGTGATGTATTTCTATTGTATCTGTATGTTTCGAGCTTGTACATTTATTATAGGCACCACCTCTGTTCTGATAGCCATCCTCTAAAACATTGTTATGTATTTCTATTGTATCTGTATGTTTCGAGCTTGTACATTTATTATAGGCACCACCTCTGTTCTGATAGCCATCCTCTAAAACATTGTTATGTATTTCTATTGTATCTGTATGTTTCGAGCTTGTACATTTATTATAGGCACCACCTCTGTTCTGATAGCCATCCTCTAAAACATTGTGATGTATTTCTATTGTATCTGTATGTTTCGAGCTTGTACATTTATTATAGGCACCACCTCTGTTCTGATAGCCATCCTCTAAAACATTGTTATGTATTTCTATTGTATCTGTATGTTTCGAGCTTGTACATTTATTATAGGCACCACCTCTGTTCTGATAGCCATCCTCTAAAACATTGTTATGTATTTCTATTGTATCTGTATGTTTCGAGCTTGTACATTTATTATAGGCACCACCTCTGTTCTGATAGCCATCCTCTAAAACATTGTGATGTATTTCTATTGTATCTATGTTTCGAGCTTGTACATTTATTATAGGCACCATCTCTGTTCTGATAGCCATCCTCTAAACATTGTTATGTATTTCTATTGTATCTGTATGTTTCGAGCTTGTACATTTATTATAGGCACCACCTCTGTTCTGATAGCCATCCTCTAAAACATTGTTATGTATTTCTATTGTATCTGTATGTTTCGAGCTTGTACATTTATTATAGGCACCACCTCTGTTCTGATAGCCATCCTCTAAAACGTTGTGATGTATTTGTATTGTAGCTGTATGTTTCGAGCTTGTACATTTATTTATGTTATTTTCCTATTGTTTACATTTTTTAAATTTTTAATTTATATATACATATTTGCCATGAAAACTCTCTAAAACCTAATAGTATGTAGTAATAATGAACAGTCCCATGATGAGTTGAATTGATAACTCATGGGAGTACAACATCTTTGTATGTCTTTTTTTTAATGTATCTCCTTTTTGAGATTTAAAGCTTTTTGCTTTTTTGTTAAGATTATAAAACTCTACAAACGAGTAAACGTGTATGGAACTTATATTGACAGAGTGTTACTTTATTATAAGTCTTGCCCCTTTAACTTTAAAGGCAGAAGTGTGCATTTCTAGATGACAGTCATAACGGTATCGTCGTATAATTATTACGGAGGAACCTGTAGACATTTGTACGCTGTAATTTGTACCGCTACGTTAGAGCGTAACCAGATGTCATCTCGAATCGTGCATAATAACGGGATTTAATATAGGGCGATTCGTAAGTTACATGGATTCTATTTTAGTTTACTAACGTATTTTTATTTTATTTGTTTATTTATCAAAACATATTGTGTATAAAGGTTTGATCGATGTCTGTCTCACTGGGATACTCTTGTGTCGAGACAGACGTGCGGTACATGAATTATATGCTAAAATTAAATTATACAGTAATTAATTTATTTTTTAAAGTCAACAGAAGATTTAAAAAGAAATTTTAATCCTATGAATGTAAAAATAAAAATGGAAAAATAAAAGGTAAAATAAAAGTAAGACAAGAACATTTTTTTTTTTTTTACAGTAACTCCACACAGGAGACCAAGGAGGAAATAATTTCCCTCAAGGCCTATATCATCTTTGGGGATGCTGTGTGGAGGATCTTTTAGAGGATAAGAAGGAGTGAACTTGGGTCTTGAAGAGACCCATGTTATAGAATGGAGGAAACACAGAGGCCGGCAGATCATTCCACAGCCGAGCTGTTGAACACAAGAACGAGTCGTAGAAGCGACCCGTTCTCATGTGACAAATGTCAACCGTGTGCAAATGTTGGGCGCGCGTTTGGCGTGTTTCCCGACTATGCACCAGTGCCGAAGGGATCAATGACGCTAGTTCCTCGGAGCATCTTCCATTAAAATACCAGTAGAACAAATACAGCATTCCCACCTGATGTCTGTGCTCCAAAGATTGGAAACCGTTTGTTAAGATAGGCGAATCTATCAAACGGACCGCCCGTTTCTGCACAGAGTCAAGATTTTTTTCAGATATTTTGGGACTCCCGACCAGAGGTGGCTGCCAAATTCTACAATGGGGCGAACTTGCGATTTGCACAGGGTCAGCAGTTGTGTACTATTAAAGTATCATAGATGTTATGTGGAAATTAGATTTTAGTATACGTGAAGGTTAGGTTGTGAATGAGGTTTTGGAAGTTTTGTAATCCGGGTAAGAGAAAATGTATAAGAAAAATAGAATTGCATATGCCTGGGGACATATTGGTTTCTTCCACTTGCGTGTTGGGGCATCTCTATGTATAATTTCCTCAGTGTAAGAAAACCCAAACAGAATGTTGAGGGACGCTGCTCTAACTGTAAAGGATATAGAAGTGTTAAATGAATTGATTCAATGCGTCAAACATACTCATCATAATTAAATTCCTAGCATACCGAGCTGGTCCTATGTAAATGCGGAATGCCTTCGGCGCATCGCCATGGTAACGCGTAAACAAATCATTTAAACGGCCGCGTAAAAAACCTGTCTAGAATTTCAATCAGTTCGATGAGCGGCTCCGGCTCCGGTGGTTTCTCAGAATGGATCCAGAGCCATCAGATGTCGATAACAAGTAACGAATACCTATCATCAGATATGTTACATATGAAATACATTATACCTGATTCATGGAATTGTTCCACGCTGAGAACTGATGAACTTGATCCGTGACTCAGAGCTACTGGAAGACCCGCAGTTCGCATAGTAAATAAACGAATATTGTTATATCTATCTTTTTTTATTTGACACCTCAGAAGAGCGCCCCTGTCTGCACGGAGCACATACAACCCCGGGCAACGTTATAAGGCCGGTTAAGGGGGGGGTGTAGGAAGGGATAAACAAACAAGTATTTGGAGCTCCAGCCCAGAGGTGACTTCCAAATTCAACTGTTGAACGTACTTGATTTATATTGATATTTGTGTAGTGTTGATAGCCCTATGCAAGACGCTCAGTTTCTTGGAAGCCATATTTGCTCGGGCTTCCATAGAGCCCCGATACTTGAGCTCGTTTGAAATAATTACCCCAAGCATTTCAATGGAGTCTCCATGTAAGATGCGTTTTGCTTTGGTTGAATTTTCCCTTGGTCCATGCATACTATATCGCTTCTGTCTCCCAACATAAGTTTTTTTTTATGACGGTGAAACATTGTTCAAATAGAAACGCGTGAGTCTCTTGTTTGTGTTTCTTCTATTTAATTTGTTTGGACATTAAGGATTTTAGAAAAAATTTCAAGTTGATCCTTATTGTTCTATCGAATTGGTAGGTACCGACATCTGTCTTCAAAATATTCTCAAGAGAATTCGCTATTGAGATTTCATATTATTATTTCCATTAATAGCACGGCTTGTCATTTCCAGGTTCAAGTCACTTTTCATAGTAAGCCTTATTCTACTACTTGCTGAATGCAAGCCTCCTTCCTGGCCTTCTGTTCTGATTGTCGTCATATCTACAATTTGGGAGGCGGGTTTGGATACCGCCTTCCCGGGAACCATTTATTGGATAGCCAACACCTCTGCCACAGGTCACTCTAAGTGGTTCGCCACGGTAGGTGAATTAGCAGGGGTGAACTTTTCTTTGAAGAACCTTCCCAGAACTTTTTCTTCTTCCTTTCCTTAAAAGATCCTCCACATAAGTATATAGTAAATTCCAAATTTCCTTCCAAAATCCTATTTAAACGTAACAATACCAGGGCCGAGCATTACAGACACTCACTTGTACCTAGATTACATGAAGTTAGTAATAGGTACTCAGATTGGCGGATCTATTAACTATACGGAAGGTAAGTACAAGAAGGCTATACTATCGTATCTTTTCAATCAATATTAATTTAACCTATTATGTGTATACATATTATGTACGCATATCTCTTACTTTTACATGTCCTTCAAGAGCTTGTATTCTTTATATGCTTTCTGATGTCATCGTACGACCTAATGCCACATTTAATAATTTTTTTAAATTATTGTACTATTTTCTTTTGCTTGTACTTTCTTAACTGTGACATGCAATTATTGTTTATGGTATATTTATACCATTGATATTAAATAAATTCACACTCGCTTCTGCATTCAACACCCACCGGTACATTCATTACATCGCTGCGATAATCGCATAATTCCTTACATTACTCTTCCAGATACTGAAATGTTTGTGGCAATCATAATTCTAACATCACGTAGGAACCTTTACTAAGGATGCCTCAATTTATGGCAACATCGCCTAGGTACCTTCACTTAAGGATGCCTCAATTTATGGCAACATCACTTAGGTACCTTCACTTAAGGATGCCTCAATTTATGGCCATATCGCTTAGGTACCTTCACTTAAGGATGCCTCAATTTATGGCAAACATCATTTAGGTACCTTCACTTAAGGATGCCTCAATTTATGGCAACATCGCTTAGGTACCTTCACTTAAGGATGCCTCAATTTATGGCAACATCGCTTAGGCACCTTCACTTAAGGACTCCTCAATTTATGGCAACATCACATAGGCTTAAATATGCAATAATTTATGTCGCCAGAAAAGATTAAAACAACCTTCGCGTAATTCCTCGAATTGCTTTATTTTCGAAAACTCCTTCGCGGAACGATTTGCTAACTTGCGATGCCTTTATCAAATAATAACCGAACCAATGCTGGCGATTAGCACACGCCCACTATCCCGACGGCACCTGATTCGATTATATCATACCTGTGAATAATCACTACCGATTCATTTTACATCACATGGTTTCTAGTTGTGTATATAGTAAATGTAGAAGACGTATTTTCTCAACTTAACGTTTATTTATCCCCAAAGTTATCTATTTGGTAATTTCGTGAAAAAAAAACAATCCGCATAAATAATATATTTTTCCCAAGCGATAAATAACTCAAAAGAACTAGCATGATCAGTCGATATGTTTAGAAACATTCAGTATAATGTTTAACTGTAAAAACCATATTGATATAAAAGATTTATTCTTTCATATCTTTGTCTATTTGACTTTGTAACCTCTGTAGCAGAATACAAAACAATTATTTGATTTATTGTTTTTTTTATTTTTTATATTTATATATCTTAATTTAAATCGAAACAGAATACGTTGTTCATTTCGATCCAATTGCAAAATTCACACGTATTATTCATGGTTCCCCGATAGCCTATTCAAAATAGTGTCAGAGTAATTTATCATGTTTCGACGAATTTTAAAATTAGGTTAAAGTTTAGATTTAACGGTTAAGAATGCGGTTATCTTGATGTATCTGTTAAATAGACTGAATTAGAAATTCCGTTGACTTTTCACAGACAGAAAACGTAGACACGTTTAATATCAGATATTATCAAAAGTCGAAAACTCGTTTTCATGCACAACACTATGAAGAAGACTCAACAAATCGGACTTGTGTTCTAATGACCGTCATTATTTTGAATGACTTAAAAACTGAGAGAACGTAGGCAGTTTTTTTCGTCAAATACATGGCAAGTTTTCCCACAAAAACTGTCTTTAAATTATTGTCATTTGCTTAACACAGTTTTTGTGTGATTTCTATAATTTCACAGTTTCTATTTATAGTGACAGGCATTTCTATAAATATGTCTGCTAATTAATGTTTTAGCTAGACGGTGTGAATGTGAATATATCACAAAGTCTAGGCACAAGACATAGTAGGTAAGATCTACAGTTCTTCTATATTCACTCCACACATAGACCATTATTTAGGTAGGTGGGGATGCGATGCAACTTTTTACAGAACATGTAGGAGTGGATCTTGAAGAGATCCTGCTGTTTGGAGGAGGAAATGCAAATGCCGGCAAGTCGCAAGTCGTCCCACAGCTGAGCGGTTGAGTACAAGAACGAGTCGTAATAACGATTTTCCCATTTTCTTGTGGCAAATAACAGCCGTGTGCAAAGCACGCATTTGGCTGTGCAGTTGTGCACCACTGTTGAAGGGATCAATGATCTGTTAAATTTCCTGTGAAATGGAATAGAACAGCTTCAATCTTATTGCATTTTGCCAAATATTCCTGACAATAATCTTGGCCGTACAACCTAGTAACGAACCGCGGTAGAAGTCACCCATCCGGAAGAGGAAAAAAGAAAAATAATTCTGGTGTTGAAAGTAATTTATAATATATATATATTTTTTTTAAAGAAATGCAAATTTTGCGGAGGTTACTTATGTTTCATACTATATTTGTCAATACCGAAAGAATAATTACATCTGAATTGCAATGGTTTATTTTCCATAAATATTAAAGTTTGAATATTTCAACCAGATATTTAAAAGAACGCTACGAAATAACAAACAAAAAAATGATTAAGATATATGGCTTTTAACACCTGTAACACATTTATTCAAATCCTACTAAGCAAATTACTCGACGAGGTAAAATCGTAAAAAAACATGACCTCTAACATTTTAGCATTCACGTCAGAAAAAGGCAGATATTCTTAAACGTGTCATGAAAATATTGATGACTCAATGAGAAATTGGCAATTCGCAAAAATGCTTCAGTAAGCGTTTTATGCATATATTGATAATCTAAGAACGAGCGTAAGATACGCGTGACGTTGAATGACATCGACCTCAAGAGGTGTTCAAATCTATCTCGATTTATGATTGTTAGAAAGCATTCTAATAAATAAATAAATAAATATAAATATAGTTACGATTTACAAAAAAATATTGTAACACGTGACTTTTTTAATGATTAAATAATTAATTAATTTACAATACCAAAATAAAAAACCTGTATTTGTATAACAGAACACAAATAGTGTTTATTAATGTATACCAGTCATTCCCTACAGTTGAACGTCTGGTGTTCCACAGGGATCAAATCTTGGCTTCCTGCTTTTTTTTACAGTATCTCCACACAGGAGGCTCTGAGGGAAATAATTTCCCTCAAGGGCTATATCATCTTATCAGATTTTAGAGTATAGGAAGGAGTGAACTCGAGTCTTGAAGATACCCATATTGTAGAAGGGAGGAAACACAGAGGTCAGTAGGTCATTCCACAGCCGAGCTGTTGAACACACGAACGAGTTCTCATGTGACAAATGTTGGACGCGCGTTTGGCGTATTTCCCGACTGTGCACCGGTGCCAAAGGGATCAATGACGCTAGTTCCTCAGAGCATCTTCCATTAAAATACCGGTAGAACAACGAGAGCATTGCCACCTGACGTCTGTGCTCTCCAAAGATTGCAATCCGTTTCTTAAGATAATGTCTTGATTGATCCGACGAATGTGGGAATCGATGTGAATGATATGAAATTGATCCCTTTGGCACGTGTACACACTAGCCATCACTGTCTGGATCTCTTTAAATACTTATATACTTAAAAGTTCAGAATGTTTCGCGATGCACATCAAATTGTACCTTAATTGCTTTAAAATATACGATTTTTTTATATATATTTCTTTTAAATTTCGTGTAAATATTTCGTATACAAAATAATAATATATTTCTTTATTCCGGGATTTGGGAAGGTCAGTGCAATCCCAATCGCTATCAAATCAAGTATGGCACCCAAACTACAAGCAAGATTTCACAACTTCATAACTTTATTAAAAAATAATAATAATCCCGAGCTAGGCCGGGTACACATCAGCTAGTCATAAATAAGAAAACAAAATAATAATTAACAGATTATTTAAGAACGTGTATATTTTCTTTTTTGTACTTTCCAATTAAATTCCGTTAAGAGGGGCGGCTGCGCGGCCTGTTTCATACAAAGATAGATTTTGGATTTGATGCTAAAATACTCACCTAAACCTAATGGTCTTTTTAAAAAATAAAAAAATTTAACTTACAAAATAAAGGCCATTAAACAATTAGCAATTATTTGGGGGCTTAGTGATGATTACAAAAAAAAATATTACCCCCTTTTACTATGAAAATACAATAAAATATATAATTTAAAAGAAAAAAATAAACATTGTTAAAATAAGAATTATGATGGACTTAAATTTATATTAAAAACGACCAATTTACGTTGGAACAATAATTTAAAATATCGACCCAAAAAACGTTTTTTTTAAAGATGTTTTGTTTATTTCATTTTATTTTATGTAATTATGTTTACCTAGAAAATATGAAAATTAAAAAAATATATACCATAAACACGCAAATATTTATCAAAGTTGCCTATAAAATCATTAAGCGATAGACAACTTACTCTGAGGTCAGCAGATCTAGATGCTACTAATCGTCTAATTGAACTTTCAGGGTCAAATCGAGCCGTCTACTATGATCGCTCTTTTCGTGTAAATGGCCCGCTCATTTGGAATAAACTTCCCCCAGCTCTTTATAATATCCAGAAATTGACTGAATTTAAACGAGCTTTAAAAACAAAATTATTTTTAAAATAATGATGTCAATAAATTTAAATTTCGCTTCAATTTATTGTAAAAAGCCTTTATCTCAAGACTCTGGTAGTTGCTGGTTTCGGTTTCCTCCGTATTTATTTATTTTTTTATCTGAAGTCAGTTATTGCTGAAAATAACCTGACTCCTGTCTTAAAATGTTACTATTTTTGCAGTATTATTGTGAATGCGTTATTTTTGTATAGCTGTGTATATACTGTACAGTATTTTATAATTTTATTACATGAATATGCACCTAAGGAGTACTGTGGGAGTAATATTAAGAATAAGCAAGAATGTATGTAATACGTTAAGAATGTATAGATAAAATATAAAAGGAGCACTGTAGGAATACCACTGAATGGAGTTACATATTTTGTATGTTTAAGTTTGTTATAGTAAAGCGCACTTGAAGTGAAATAACACAAAACTGCGCTATATAAATGCTTTGTTATTATTATTATTTAAAACTATGGATGGATATTCTGACATAAAATCCAAAATTTAATTTTGTATGAAACAGGGCGCGCAGCCGTCCCTCTTAATGTTTTTTTTTTTTTGGTAAATTTAGTCGAAATTTTTCCGATTTTTAATCACCGCGCAGCTCCCATTAACGTTAAAAGCTTCAAGAGTAAATCAATATTTCAGTATTCACTGGGAACCTGTAAAAACTGTAATTACCCCAGCAAAAGTTAGCCGTTGTAAAAAATTCAACTTCCATCCAAAACTATTATAAAACTCAATTAGGTACTCGGAGAATATTTTAGTGACTTTTACAGGCTCCTGAATAGTTTGGACCAGAAAGCTTTGGACATGTCTTTAGGGAAATTACCGCAAATTGAAACAAACTTGACCGATTTAGGAAGTGATGATGATTACACAATGAAATTTAAACAGTATTAAAGCATTGAAAATCCCGTAACTAAATCCTCAGATATATGGAAAATAAGGACAGCAGGAAATCTGCAGGAATCGTTGTTTCTAGAGGCCATTTCAAGCAACGTTTCGATTCCGAATGTTGTTCTTTCACCAAGGTGATACTGAAAGTATCTACCACTCTAGAACGTGCCGAAAATATACTTTATGTTGTTTTTAATTAAATAAATTGTAAAATAACACAAATTAATGAAATTAATTTTAATAAATGAATTAAAAAAATTACTTTGTATTCAACACTTTATTGATATACGCAGATCTATATATGCGAAAAGCGATGCTTTCTTCATCAGGAATATATAGAATACTAAAAATAATAATTTCAAGTATAGACAAATGATAAAAATAGAACACAATAATGCAAGAATAGACAAATTATAAACATAAACAAAAATTGATTAAAGTAGGTAATTTATCACAAATGTAAAAAAAAAATTTTTACAAAATATAGAATAATAAATTTATATTTAAAATTAAAAAAGAAGTTATTTTTCTTAATATGAAAATAAATTTAAAAAGAGATTTTCAAGAGATTATTTAAAAAAAAGATGATTTATTTAATTTAATTCACTATTATCGCTTTTTCTGATTTCTAAAATTTCTAATTTACTTGCGCACGCCGGGATTTGAACCCGCAACCTCTGGATTCGTAGCTGAGTATCGTCTTTAAAAGGCAATGCATAGGTTATGGAGAAGAAAATGTGTTTAGAAAAATATTAAGTTGAACCTCATTATTCCGGATACATAGCCAAGTTCAATTAATTTGTTAAATAAAAAGGTATTAATTAATTATGTATATAAAAAAATCCCAAACCACAGGAATTATTGAATTTCACGATTTAAAATCCATTATAAATTTTTTGTGAACACTTTTTTTTTTTAAATATTTTCGTCGCTACCGAAAATAAAAATGATCAAATCTCTCTAATACACGGATTCGGATGCATCCATCCATTTTAATATTATTGTTTATTTTGTTCCATTGGTTTGCCATGACGCCATGGATCGCCACTTGCTGGTTTTGTTTTATTCGCATAACGTATTATTTCACATATGCACATAATGCGCTGCATTGATAGTATGCAAATCTTACATATTCTTAACAGAAAACGATCGCTCACGTAAGTATGATAAATGCCAAGTGTAAGGAAAACACTTCCCGTTAATTAAATAATTTTAAAATCAATTTAAAGTTATCAGAAGTGTTTAGATATTATATGGCGTGCTAACAGGTTAATGTTTGTTTTCCCAGAAATATAATCTTTTGATTGTTATAGCGTAATAAGGAACTCCGGTGAAAAATATAATGGCTTCAAAATATATATTCATATAGATCAGCAAACTCCGTTTCTGAATATTTAATTTTGTATTCTATATAAATATACGTAGAATTTATATATAAAGTGAGAAAGAAAATCATCTTCTTGTTATTTTGGGATCATTGCATTTGGAACATCTGACGTCACATGTGCATTCTGTTTTTGGATTAGTATGGAAATTTTTTATTTTTCGATATAGTTTATTTTTTAAACATTTGTTTTTTGTAGTTTGGTGAAATTTAAACTTTATTTGGGTGACTTATTGTTCAATATAAAAAAAAACTATTATTGATAAAAGAAATTGGAGTATTCATTATCAACCCAAATATAAATACGAATATTATGATAATGTTAATGCTCAATAGTATTATTATTCTTAGAGTTATGGTTTCTAAAAAGGTTGATAATTTTATTACTTATGTTTAGTTTTGGTTTACTATGAATAGAATGTAAAATTATGTACGCTAAAGCTCATCCTTGTTTTGACATTTGACATTCTAACCTCAAAACTGGTCATAGATTTGACGGGCTTTGAAAAATTGAAAATTATTTTAACTATGAAAACTAACTTTAGAAAAAACTAAATATACACGTATTTGAGTTTGAACGTCATTATTGAAAAAAAATTAAACAGTGGACTGGAGTTCCTTATTATTGTCTGAGCTCTGATAAAGACAAGTTCGCCTTTAGTCCTACGTCTTCAGCAATATTTTGATGTAGAAAACATAACTAGGAAAGCAACATTTTATTACAAACTCGCTTTAAAGAGATTCTACAGATTAATTAAGTGTTATAAATAATTAAATAGGTACTTAATTTGCAGACGGGGAAAGTATTAAAGTACAGCGGATAATCCTCCTGAGATAGAGTTTGCTAACCCTAAAACATCAACTTTTAGCTCATTCCTTTTTTAAAACCAATAACCATATGCATGTGTTTAATATTACTAGCCTGTACGACATATCGCTGGTCTTTGACCTCCAATCACTTAACCTAAGATACTTATAATGGGCTAATTCACCACATCTCAATAAGTCATCAATAACGCTATATGCCATAAAAAGTCTGACATAACTTAACTCGACCTCGAACTGACAAATAGTAGCTATTTATCAGATTTAAAGATGGCGTCAAGGGTCACAATATCAAAACATTCTGACAGCTCCCGATGAAGTGAGCCTATTATTGAGTTTATTGTGGATTTTATTGAGGATTTTCCCATAATTGAAGATGCAGAAGTACACGACAGGGTGGCAATGCGAATACCACGAGTTCTAAGAGCTTGTGTTAATTTTCTAGAGGTATTGGATGACGTTGACTTCAGATCGCGATTTCGACTCACGAAGAATGCCGCGAACATAATCCACGGCCAAATCAAAGATAAAATCTATCTAAGGACTGCCCGGTATGCGGTATGTATCCTCTGCATATTTACCGTAATTTTAATATATGTCCTCAAAATATATCACGGAATATTTGTACTGACATCATATTCATCTTTCAATTTGGGAAGCGGGTATGGATCACACCACTAACCATGTAGGTTTTGCGGGAGAATATTTTACGCGTTTGACGTATGTGATTCCATAGAAACAATAGACGGGCGTCGCAGCAGACGGGATAATGATTTGAAAATACCGATATTGCCAAGCTAGCTCATCAATAACTACTTGGGACTATATTATTTGTCGTAAAACGGTTGCCGGTTTATTGGCCTGCTGCTCATATGATTAAAGATATTCAACGAACAGTTAATCATACATTTATTGAGATACAGTAAAATCGCCCCTTAGACGCAGAGGTTTATCCAACAATATTTCAGAGCCACATTATGTAATACTTTGACCAATGACCAATGACCAATGACTAATGACGCTACTGTAATTACACAGTCCTGTTAACAAAACAAATAGCATGATTGTACCGGTAGGCAATAATTCTTAGGAATTCATCGTTAATTCCAGTGGTGCAACAATTCCTCAAAAAACCAAAACCGTCTAAATGCCGAATCCTATTTTACAAACGAAACAAAATATATTCATTGTTGCATTCACCTATTATATTGTCTAGGAGCCAGTCGTAGAGTCGAGTTCCATTTCTCCGACACGTGAATACAAGATTTTAGTAATTGCGTAGGTGGATACCTGCGAAGTTTGCATCCATAATACGTAGGTACTTATTATCGAAAAGCAACCTTTCAGCCGGTATGGAAGTTAATCGGTTCCTTTATGACGAAGTCGCGGTTACGCGTTCTCAAGAAAACTTTCGTAATTTCTTAGGAATGTGGTCGTGATTCAGCAAAACAAAAACAATAAATAAAGTTTTATTATTAATTTAGAGATTTCAAAAAGGGAAGTACATTAAAATGTGTCATTACTTGCGTGTTGTTATTATATTAATACTAAATATGTTTTATTATAGCACCAATATCTTACAGAACTAATTTACTTCACATTTAGGAAATAATCTGCACACTGCAGCGGTACCTACGTAATTTGATTTCATGGCGTATTAATGAATGAATTTATTAGCCGTGCAATTTTATTTAAAAATACTCGAAGCGAATGTTTTGTTCGTTTGAGCGCGAAGTTACGAGTGTTGCAGTAGAACATGCACGCGGAGATGATTCTGTATGTACGAGTATACAGGAACGAGTTAACGTGCAAATTGATAATAGAACAGTGACATAAAGTGTGATTTATATCACGATACACGGCACAGGTGGCGTGTTTGTTGCTTTCAATTAAATACAGGAATGCAACTGTTAAAAAAGTACACTTACCGGTTAATTCCCGAGGAACAAATTATCAGAACAGAAAATGACAGTAGTAGAACGGCGTTTGGTTTCACCGCAGGTAATCACTATTCGTTATCGGTTGTATATTCTGAAAGCACAAGTTTAGTAGATTATCCCGATCACGGAGTGAGTGCGATTATTTGGAACGTCACTCGCGAGCGCGGAGCACCAGGTTAGCAGAAGACACGCGCGGTCACCAGCGTCTCTTAGCTGAGTGTGTCTGCTGAACCGTCCGTCCGTATGCCTTACGCCGTACTCTGAGCGGGGTAGCGCATAACGTCCATCCCAGTCGCGGTGCTACTGCGCTCCCACTCCCGCAGCCTGGCCCCGCAGTTGTCAGAGCGGGACAACAACAACTGGCTTATTTTGCCGGCTAAAGTAGTTTAAGGTTCTGTCGCTTTTCTCCACATCCCTTCTGCTCTCCGGAGTTTTTTTGTAAATCAAGTGAAGCCGCGGAAAACTCGATGCTAAGGAAACACTAGATAAGAAAGCTTACAGCGCTCACATTTTCTTTTTACGTTTCCTGTCTTTTTGAGATGATTATCTAAATGAAACAATTTCTTCCGAAACACAGTTGGTGACTTATATTATTAAAAAGGTTCACAATCTGTGGGTTGATACGTATATATTTTATATTTGTTTTTTTTTGTCTATATTTTCTTTCTTGTTTATCAACGAAGAGAAATAACCGACGTGCACCGTGCGTCAGGCTCATCTACTGAGAATTCAAGAGATGATTGAACGACGAACTGACGAATCAAAATAATATTATGGAGAAAAGAATTAAAAATACTTTTTTTTAATTTAATATAAATACATATAAAATATTTAATGGGACAGATATGTCTTAATGGCTAATTATAAAGTAATAATACTAAAGTATAAATTTATTTAACAAACAGTGCCCAACTCAATAGAGAAAGATTTCTCGTGTTTGAGTTGGGGAGCACCGCCATGTAGCGACAGTAGTGGTAAATATAGAAATAAAAATACATCAAGAATGTAATACAGATAAAGTTTGTGTTGTTGTACACGATAGTTACTACAAAATAGAAGACTAAAAGTACATCATACTAGAAATGCAACAATAAGGCGCATACAAGATATAAACATAGTACAGTCATATTTCGAGAGGCCTGATCGAATATTTCTATAGGATATGTTTCCTTTTTTTTTAATTTACATACATTATTAAGAGTTTTATAAAATTTAAGAAGAAATTAAAACTTGTAATTACTGTTGGAGTTTTCTAATAATTGTTTGATTTGTGATTTTAAAGAATTATAATTTTTTTCTGTTTTGATTTTATACGGGTGGGCATTAAAAATATTATACCTTGATAGGCGTAATAGAGTTGAGAAGCACTAGTTTTAAATTTAGGGATTTCTAAGTTGCCACGTGATCTTGGTCGGTTACTTATTTTTCTGGAAGTTTTTGAATTGAAATGGTCTTTGTGAATTTGTAACAATGTGTTCTTTTTGAAGATTTTATTTTAACTGAGGACTCTAAAAGAGTTAAACAGCTGTGTAGTTGGAAATATCGATGGTTTTCGTAGGATGGCTTTCAAAATCAATCTCTGTATCTTTTCAACGGGTAAGAGGTTAGTTTTAAAGGTTCCCCCCCAACCGATTATACCATATTGCGCAAGGGAATAATATATTGTTTTTATCATATTGGATGATAGGATGTTTCTCAATCTAGTAAATATGTAAATAAGTTTTCTTACTCTGGTTTACCGTATTTTGTACTTTTTCTTTCCATTTTAGTTGACTGTCTACTAAAACACCCAGATACTTTATGCTATTTTTGCCGTTGATGGGTAAACATTTGGCATCGTCTCATTCTTTTTTTTTATTTACACACTGTGATGAATGGATTTTGATACAAATATTGTTTTCAAGTTTTTTTTTCTTTTATAGAAAATGGTATGAAGTATGTTTTGTCAGTATTTAGTGACAGACAATTTTGGTCTACTCTACTAAGATATGTAATTCATTTTCACCGGCCATAAGAAAAACAGAAAAGGCAAAAAATTTCATAAATCAAATTAAAACCTGGCTCAAAGAAATCAAAGAAGAGGAGTTATTCAACATCTTCAAAAGAACTTCGTAACAATCCGTTTTTAAATAAAACCTAGTCCACCTCAGCTCAGGAAACCCTAGTGAGGAGGACTAAGAAAAACATTACATATTGTCCCATTAGATTTGTAAAATTTTAATAACTAAATGGAAAAAATGTATATTGAAACTAAATAAAAATAAAATAAAATACATTGATTATTCAAGTAAATCGTAGAAAAAAAAACTTGATGAAGTTTTCAAAATTAAACTATCTATGTTGATTTTTAGTCGAGTGTCTACGTTATTACTAAAGGTCGAAGACTCCACTAAAATATGCAAAACCGGTTTGGATCAAGATAGGTCAAACTAATAATAATAAATTTAAAAAACACTCTGAACGAAGCTAATTGAAGCAAATAATATATTATGTCGGTTTTCTTACTAATAATTTGCGGGCTGACTTACTTTCTAGGCTAAGTGTCCATGATGGCTGCATGCAACTGTGTGTTTCGAGTAGGACCATTTTTTTTTAATGTGATATTATTAACCGCCCGTCCTTTTCGTTATTATTCAAAATATTTATTATAACTCGTATGGGAAAGACGAAAATACCCGAACACATCCATTAGCTTCGGCTCACCTCAATATACTAAACGAGATGACGCAGAAACAAACTTGACGTATTCGAATGTTTTGTGGGTTTTTAGTTTTTTTTTGTATCTGAAAGTACGATACGGATTGTTGCGTTCCGGCGATAATGTAGTGACCGTATCATATACGTTTGTATGGGTAGGGCGGTTTTTATGTTTAATTCGTAGAACTCCATTTATTTTTTTTAAATTTAATGTAAATCAAATTTATTAATGTTGTTTTTAAGTTCTGCGAGTATTTTTAGTTTTTATTATTGTGACATCTGTTTCGGAGTTCAGGGCCATTTTCAAACTGCCTGAAACGGCCGTTTTCAAAATAAAAATACTTGAATAACTTAATAATAACATTATTAAATTTGATTTGATTATTGCCAAATGTACCATCGTCTCTTTAATGGGGTGGATCGTGAAAGACTTTTCTCTTAAAAATAAGTTCCCAGATAATATAAAGTTGGGACTAGAGAGTTTGAGAACCCCTGCTCTAGCTATTAACTTAAAAGTAAATCATTCGCATCTGATAAGTCAGATACGAATGATGTCTCCCACGATTGTTTTCTATACCTGTTCTGTTGCCCTGACGAGGCATGCAGTAGTCTAAGCGAAACAAGCTGGCGCTAAAATATAATGATTTGGTTTATGACAAATTGATTGTTTTATTTAATATAATTTCAAACCACAAATTGATAACTTCTCATGAAAAATTAAATGAAGAAAAAAAAATATTCAGATTTAATTGTGTGTATTTTTATTTATATTGCGTATTAAGTTTAATAAGAGGTTTTTTTTTTTTTTTTGATTCTGGCGAAAGTTTCTTGAAAACGTAATGAATTTACTTAATTACTAATTTTAATAACTATCGTGTTATTCTGCTTATGTCACAGCTCGATAGTTGATATGTATATTGTGTAAGAATCGTCTTAAAGACAGCAATTTTTCTTATTTCGAGTGTTTCATTGTAGAATTAAATAATTCTCCAAGGAATTCGTATGAAATAGTTGAAGACCAAAATCTTCACCGGAAAAATAACAAAATTTATATAAGTATATGGTAGAAGCACATTCTTAATATTTCATAAAAAAAATTGTTGCGATTGGTTTATTATATACAAAATATGACAATTGCAATTTTTGCATAAAAATTCAATAAAAGCCCGCGAAGGCGATGTCGTCTGAAATAACCCTGGAAAATTTAACCTCAAAATTAATAAAATGAACATGAAACGTTTAAACCAATATTTTATATAATATTAATAATTTAATTAGCTAATATGAATTCATTATTTAATGTTTTACAATAAAAAAAATTCAATTATTTTAACATTTTTACTTAATTACTTACCCACTTTCATCACTTATTGATAATTTTTTGTTTACGTTTGTAATTTGTCTATTCTTGTCATTATTTCTCAGTATACTGTGTACACTGATAAGGGAAGCTTTGCTTCCGAAATATTTATCAGTGGCGTTCCGACCATAATATCTGAAAAGTTCTGCCTACCCTAAGAAAAACAAACGATAAGAGGAAATTATAAAAAAAAATTAAATGCGACAAATTTTTGAACAAAATGTATTGTCTCCTTGAGTTTGGTAAGGAACATGTACGTTCATTTTATCAGTTGACCATAACAATCAGCGAATATGATAATAAAATGTATTGTCTCCGTGAATTTGGTAAGGAACTTGTACGTTCATTTTATCAGTTGACCATAACAATCAGCGAAGATGATAATATAAAATGTATTGTCTCCGTGAATTTGGTAAGGAACTTGTACGTTCATTTTATCAGTTGACCATAACAATCAGCGAATATGATAATAAAATGTATTGTCTCCGTGAATTTGGTAAGGAACTTGTACGTTCATTTTATCAGTTGACCATAACAATCAGCGAAGATGATAATAAAATGTATTGTCTCCGTGAATTTGGTAAGGAACTTGTACGTTCATTTTATCAGTTGACCATAACAATCAGCGAAGATGATAATAAAATGTATTGTCTCCGTGAATTTGCTAAGGAACTTGTACGTTCATTTTATCAGTTGACCATAACAATCATCGAAGATGATAATAAAATGGCCATTTTTAAATATTCAATGCACAATTCATACCCGAACTTAAAAAAACGACGTACAGCCTACCTTAGGTCATAGAGCAGTGCACGCCACTGACATTTATATATTAAACAGTGGCTGAAACAAAACATTTTATTGAAGATGACACCTGTGATGAATTCGAGTCTTAGCAGGAAAATATTTTTTTTTATACTTTAAAATAATTCATGTAAATTTAGAGTCTCGAAGGATAAGGGAGCGTTGCACATCTTAGAACGATTTCGAGGTGGCTGAAAGGAAAGTACCAGAGCTTCATAGAACTCATAGAAGGAGAATTTATTGTAAAAACATTCCTTAATAATGAATTATGACTTGTGACTAGTGAATCCTAAACAAACATATCGAAAGCGACGATAACGGGATTATACAAAAACGAACACTTGAAAAGAATACATGTGAATGTTACAGACTGGGTTACAAGGTTAAGGACCCAGAAATATTCCAGTGACGGCGGGTGGCATAAACTCGGCGATGGAAAAGTATCCGAAATAATCGTTGATTGAATTGGAGAGTTGTGCAATTTCGGCGTGAATTACGTATTTGGAAAGGGGGAAGCAGATAGAAACATTGTCTAGATTACCATTTTGGGTAAATATAATGATTTACAAGCATATTAATTGACATACTAAATAGAATCAACACGGTGTAGTTGATGTTAAAAATTAACTAGTTGCTATGGTTCGAAGCCGCAAACTAGTGCCTCACCTAAAATACCTAAAACAAATTAAATAAGGATTTTTCAACGACCCGAGTATAAGTCTTGGAGACGCCGCTGTAATCGGTAACAGTTAAAATGAATAAGAATCCTATGACGCGTTGAAAGATGAGCGCGGTTTGTTTCGGGCTAAGACATAATGTTAGAGAATCTCAAGGGTTTTGGATGGATAATAGTGACACTCTACCCTAGGCTGCAGGTAGTAAATTATCACAATAATGATTGTATGAAGGCGAGAATTCTTCTTTTATGGGAGGGTGATAAATTAGGTACCAACGTTTAAAGCAAGGTGTTGAAATAATGAAGTTACCGAGGCACGTTGAAGAATTAAATAATGTGACATCTCTAAGAAACAGGAATTAATTATTGATTTTAGAAATGAGTTGGGACATTCTACCTCTCCTTAGGACTGAAGATAATAAATTATCAAGTTAGTGATGAAATTGTTATGAATAATATATCCAGATGCGCATTGAGAGACCAGTGTGCCTGCTTTGTTAATATTTTGTATGCGATGAAATAAATAAAAACTTATATAAGTAAGTAGTTCGATCTTGAATGCGATTCTGTGTCTAGCGCAACTGGGAAGCTGCCTTTTATTCTGCATTCAGATTTACGGTTTTGTGAGGAATGGAATAGGAGATAGGTATAGTCTTGATGACTTCGATTATGAAATTGAGCTTACCTAGGTTTAAGTCACTAGCTGCAGGTCCAAGTTGTCGTTATCTATATAACTCTTAGATGTAAATCACTAATTATAAGCCAGAATTAGGAAATTTCTAAGCTGTAAGCCATTAGTAATAAAACTAATATGTAAATTATTAGATATAGTCTAAGCGATAGGGTATATATGGTGGAAGTGGCCCATTTGTTATTGTTATTATTGTTGCCTGAGCGGATTTCTAAACCATGATACTAGCAGGAACGGTACCTATTTTGGTTCGATAGTGGGATCAAACAGTAAGTAAATATCTTACTCAGAATAGTTGGTTTATAGGAGATAATTTAAAAGAATTATAAATTCGTTTAAGTTGGCGAAGGATACCTAGTACGGACCTGTGCGACGAATAACGGGAAGATAGTCGGTTTTTTTTGGAGAAGTTGGGCAGAAGGTACGTGGTCGATTCGGAGGAAGGGGGATAGTGAGTTATAGACAGGCAGAGAGAGTGGTTGTTTTTGATTTGATAATGCGAGTGAGATAGAGAGTTTTAGATAGTCAGAGAGGGTGGTTGTTTTAATTTGATAAGGGAGGACACAGTCGGTCTTAGATAGGAAGAGAAAGGGGAGCGTTTTTTAGAAGACGGGAGCGAATGTGGTGGTGTTTTTATGAAGGAGTCTGTACTAGAGGTTGCATGGTTTTTTGCATGCATAAAAATGCGTGAGAGTGGTAGTTGTTTTGCGGATTTTGTGTGTGAAATTAAAATAATATATTTTGGATATGCACTAAGAAGTAGGGTAAGTTTTTATTAATTTACTAACAAGTACATTAACCCGTTTCCTAACATTTGAAAATCCAATAACGTTAGGAGTTAGTCGCGGAATACGTCGAGCGAGGAAATATTAAATTACGTGCTGGCCGATTTTAAGTAATTGTTTTGTTTTTGGACTTAGGAAGTTTCATTTGATTTGTTTCTTACAATTAAATAAAGTTTTAAATAAATTCTTTTAAATAGTTGTTGGATTGATTCAACAATAGTTTGATTTAATTCAATAATAGTTTGATAAATATTGAAGTTTCTAAAATTCATTATAATTAAGTTGATACGTCGTTAATTGCGTGCGGAGTGATTAAAAAGTGTTTTTTCTGGACTTCAAAAATTTCATCTTAAAATAAATAAAATATTTGTGTTTAAATTAATATTAAAATTTTCTTAAAGGCAGTTCGTCTCGAGTTGATACGTCGTTAATTGCGTGCGGAGTGATTAAAAAGTGTTTTTCTGGACTTCAAAAATTTCATCTTAAAATAAATAAAATATTTGTGTTCAAATTAATATTAAAATTTTCTTAAAGGCAGTTCGTCTCGAGTTGATACGTCGTTAATTGCGTGCGGAGTGATTAAAAAGTGTTTTCTGGACTTACAAAGTTTCATTTGATTTGACATCTTACAATTAATATTATATTAAAATAAATTCCCTTAAATAGTTTGATCTAATACAATAATAGTTTCATAAATAGTGAAATTTCCTAAAAATTAATAATACTTAAATTACGTTGAAGATTCTAAAAGTTGCAATTAAAGTTGATAACAATATATTTGATTTAATTTTCTCAAAATTGTTAGCGCAATGTGATAAAAATAATAATTTAATAAATGTTGAAAATTTCTAAAATTAATAAAGTTATTTGTTTAAAGATTTTTAAAATTGCTTCTGTGAATTAATTAAAATTGTTTAAATGAAATGTGATTTAATTCATATTTTGTGTTGAACTAAATTCATTACGAGTTTAAGAAAAATTAAATATAATTGCGTTTAAAATAATTTAGTGAAAGTTTAAAAACAGCTGAGTCTTAGTTTCATATAATTCATTTTTAATACCTAGCGTGGGATTAATTTCGTCAAAGAAAAATAATAAAGCTCTAAAATATTACCAAGCGTTCGGTTTACGGATTTAAAAACAACAAAAATTAAATATTGTTTAATAATATCCGGATTGAGAGATCATTAAATTTGAAGAAATAGTACAAATCGGTAGATCACGAATTGAAATTAGGTAACGCTAGATTGTTATTAAGTAAATATTTCTTAAATTAGATTAAACATTCCAGGCAGGGAAGTTCAATATTTTCTGAATCTTCATATTGGCGTGTATAACCCGTCTGGAAAAATTATGAATTTGTCGGAATTCAGGTGAGTCAATTTAATATACAATTTTTCAGATTACCCGGGGAAGGCGAGGATGGAGATATGAATTATATTTCTAATGACTTATAAGTACATGTGTGTATGGATATATATATATATATATATGAAATGTATAATGTATCTATCAAATCTATATGGCCGTTATTTATTTTATCTTTATTTATATACAATGTTTAATATGTATATATATAAAACCAATTATTATATTTATGTATATTTCCTATAAAAACAATTTATTTTATTAATATATATATTTTCCTAACATATAAATTCAAAACTAACGTTACTAAAATTACCAACATCCCAAACGATTTTTATTAATTCAAAGATCGTTATCATTCTAAAATAAACCAATGAATCCTAATTGTTATGCTTCCTGACGGGGGTCTCTGACACTTAATAACTGTCGCATATCTCAATGACACACATCCTCGACTGTTATTAAAACTAGGTCAACATTCCAAACCACACCCTCTTTTATCGAAGTATGTAGATACGTATGAGTATATATATATATTCGAATTTCAGTACATCTTACGAAGAATAAGTACTTTAACAAACGTCGACATTTAATTGAAAAATAACTATCATCTTTTGCGATGGACTATCATCTTTTAGAAATCACGTATTTGTAGTTTGCGTACATAAATATTTTTATAGCGCCATTTTCATAGAAAGATTCAATTCAAAGGCGCTCCACACCCGTTCGAACATATTGATGAATTCAACAGAACAAACAAAAACCCACATTACTAGAAATATCAAAATAAGCATAATCATTCGTCGACAATACGTTCCCAAGTTATGTTATAAAATTAATTTTATCTTCGACTTAGGTTTTCAAGGTTCAGGCCTTGCAAATTTTGGGCTTTTTGGAGTCCTACCTTTTCTCCAAACAAAAATCAATCTACAGTTAAATTCAAACTACATGAGATAGCAGGGTCTCATTAAACCAATCTGTCAACCAAACCAAAAAATAATATATCATGTATATTGTATTATCACTTTTACGTATATTCTTATGTAATATGTCTGAATATCTGGCACAGATTCACGACCTGTGTTGGAGATGTCAGATCCACAATTTTCTGGGAAAACTGGAGTATTGTGGATTATAAAAACTCGTATTGTTTACATATATTTATAATTTGTACCTATCGATTGGGCAGAAATAATTGCTGATTTAAGCGTGGTTATCTCTGAACTCTTGATGCGGGGGACGGCCTTTCAACCCGGACTTTGCAAAAATTCGCAAGTATATAATGTTGTTTGACGAGGGGACGGAACCGGTTTGATCTCCTTTAAATGTAACTGTCTGGAGGACGGGAATTCGGAGGGTCTCGGACCCATGGATAAGGAAGGTGCTCTTTCCGTCGCGGTACAGGGGATGACCAATAGCGCACGAACTGAAAATTGAAGAGGTTACGTATACCGTTTGGTCAGGCTGTACGTCTGTGTGGGGAGAGTTACTGACCGGAAACGTGGTCATCTGAGTACTTTAGGGGTTGGTCTGGAGCCGAATTGCAGCAAAACAAACCGTATTCGATCTCTCGTCATAACAAAAGCTGTGTAAACTAAAACCTAATCATGTAATTTTCCCAAATTTAGGAGAGGATGGAGATGGCGCCAAAACAAGTAAAACTGTACCTTTTAACCATGAAATTCATTGAAACTAACCCATGTAGAATAACACTTAGTACGATGAGGAAAGGCGATAATACTGTGATCATTACATTTATGTATACCAAATTTGAAATTGAAACTACGTCGTATTATATAGATCAGGAATAGTGCAATTAGTATAGCCCAGAAGCTAAGTTTTCCCATTAAAACTCACGATAGAAGAAAAATAGAAAATTTAGGGGTAAAGTTAGGAAAATGCTAGTCTTCCTATAGGACATTAACGTAGATTGCATAGTAGGGTAATAATAGAGAGTTCAGAACATTAAAGTCTAAGATAGGAATGTTAGGAATACGAATTCTGTCAATGGTATGCGAGAGTCTGCCTACGCTACAAAGAATAGGGGTTACCACAAAGAAAGACCTTGTTTTTCCAATAGTCTGAACCAAAAATCAGAACACAACGTAGACTCCGGAAAAGCTTGGGAAATTGACCACATTGGAGTGCAAAATTTCCGTGAAAATCATGAAAATCGGAAACACTCGAATGTTAGCATAGGGCTAGACGTTACACGCTGGCCAAGGAGGAGAAAAACCTCAAATTGAAAGGAAAACTACAAAGAGTTTTCCGATCACATTAGTTAGGAAAATTTAAGGCAGCAGTAGAGGAGTCATCTTAAATCGGTGGCGCGAACGGAAGTCTATTGCTAAATTAAATCATAAACGAAGGAAGGACGGGCCATCACATCTTTAAAGCCTAGTGGGGGGGGGGAGGGCCATCTCAGCTGGCGCCGTGTGACCAGGAGCTTGTAGTAATACAAGATAGGTATATTTTCGTATTTGTTGACGGATAACGTATTCAAAATAATTAGAATTAGAAATACCTAACAAAATTTGATGTTAGCCAACCCTCAATAAAAAAAAAAATAAAAAAAATTAAAAATATAAAAAAAAACTAGAAGTGATTAGACACAGAGATTTAGGAATTATAATTGAAATGATTCACAATACAAAGAACCGGAGAGAGATATTCAATCCACGAACGTTATTGTACCATTGAAAGTAGAGATAGACGCAATAGAGATAGTTACCTTTTAACAGAAAACCATGCAAGTGTTAAATTCACAAAAAATAGAGACGCAAGTTTTGAAATAGGACAGTTATTATGTTGTTAAAAATAATAGTCTTGAATTTTCCAACCTCGACGAGTCCTCAGCGAAGTATAGTTTGGGAGGAGGAAAGGAAAACCCAAGGAGTTTTCTTAAAATAAGATTTGATGGAATCTAACCTTCGATAAGTGACTAGGGAATTATAGTTTGGGAGGAGAGAAAAATTGATATTAGAAGCTTTGTTCAGAACAACAGTTTGAGGTAATCTAACCTTCGATAAGTGACTAGGGAATAATAGTTTGGGAGGAGAGAAAAATGGATATTAGGAGCTTTGTTCAGAACAACAGTTTGCGGTAATCTAACCTTCGATAAGTGACTAGGGAATAATAGTTTGGGAGGAGAGAAAAATGGATATTAGGAGTTTTGTTCAGAACAACAGTTTGCGGTAATCTAACCTTCAATAAGAAAAAAAAGAGATATAGTATCGAGTATGAAATAAATGAAATTAGTGATAGAAGATGCAGTCTAAACATTCGTGGTAGACAATGGATCATAGGTTTAAAAAAAAAGGTTACCACGTGCTCGAACATCTGAAGTGGGTTGCCCGGGTTTAAAGTAGCAGGTAGATCATTACGCTAAACCCTGACGACAATAAAACAAAAGGGAAGGACTCGCACGTCAGGGGCGGACTAAGTATTTCGAAAGGTTTATTAAAGCAACGGACAATACTTTTTCGTTATTAAACAACAGGTAGAGGATTTTATAAAAGGCAAGCGTTAGGTGATGGAAAAGAAGGAATACAATTTAGAATAATAGCTGGCGAATCCAATTATACGCTTACGTTACTAGATTTTGGAAAGAAATAGTCACTTTAAAAAAATCTTCTCTTTCATTCCAAGGGAGGAGTGTGATGAATTCGAGTCTTAGCAGGAAAATATTTTTTTTTATACTTTAAAATAATTCATGTAAATTTAGAGTCTCGAAGGATAAGGGAGCGTTGCACATCTTAGAACGATTTCGAGGTGGCTGAAAGGAAAGTACCAGAGCTTCATAGAACTCATAGAAGGAGAATTTATTGTAAAAACATTCCTTAATAATGAATTATGACTTGTGACTAGTGAATCCTAAACAAACATATCGAAAGCGACGATAACGGGATTATACAAAAACGAACACTTGAAAAGAATACATGTGAATGTTACAGACTGGGTTACAAGGTTAAGGACCCAGAAATATTCCAGTGACGGCGGGTGGCATAAACTCGGCGATGGAAAAGTATCCGAAATAATCGTTGATTGAATTGGAGAGTTGTGCAATTTCGGCGTGAATTACGTATTTGGAAAGGGGGAAGCAGATAGAAACATTGTCTAGATTACCATTTTGGGTAAATATAATGATTTACAAGCATATTAATTGACATACTAAATAGAATCAACACGGTGTAGTTGATGTTAAAAATTAACTAGTTGCTATGGTTCGAAGCCGCAAACTAGTGCCTCACCTAAAATACCTAAAACAAATTAAATAAGGATTTTTCAACGACCCGAGTATAAGTCTTGGAGACGCCGCTGTAATCGGTAACAGTTAAAATGAATAAGAATCCTATGACGCGTTGAAAGATGAGCGCGGTTTGTTTCGGGCTAAGACATAATGTTAGAGAATCTCAAGGGTTTTGGATGGATAATAGTGACACTCTACCCTAGGCTGCAGGTAGTAAATTATCACAATAATGATTGTATGAAGGCGAGAATTCTTCTTTTATGGGAGGGTGATAAATTAGGTACCAACGTTTAAAGCAAGGTGTTGAAATAATGAAGTTACCGAGGCACGTTGAAGAATTAAATAATGTGACATCTCTAAGAAACAGGAATTAATTATTGATTTTAGAAATGAGTTGGGACATTCTACCTCTCCTTAGGACTGAAGATAATAAATTATCAAGTTAGTGATGAAATTGTTATGAATAATATATCCAGATGCGCATTGAGAGACCAGTGTGCCTGCTTTGTTAATATTTTGTATGCGATGAAATAAATAAAAACTTATATAAGTAAGTAGTTCGATCTTGAATGCGATTCTGTGTCTAGCGCAACTGGGAAGCTGCCTTTTATTCTGCATTCAGATTTACGGTTTTGTGAGGAATGGAATAGGAGATAGGTATAGTCTTGATGACTTCGATTATGAAATTGAGCTTACCTAGGTTTAAGTCACTAGCTGCAGGTCCAAGTTGTCGTTATCTATATAACTCTTAGATGTAAATCACTAATTATAAGCCAGAATTAGGAAATTTCTAAGCTGTAAGCCATTAGTAATAAAACTAATATGTAAATTATTAGATATAGTCTAAGCGATAGGGTATATATGGTGGAAGTGGCCCATTTGTTATTGTTATTATTGTTGCCTGAGCGGATTTCTAAACCATGATACTAGCAGGAACGGTACCTATTTTGGTTCGATAGTGGGATCAAACAGTAAGTAAATATCTTACTCAGAATAGTTGGTTTATAGGAGATAATTTAAAAGAATTATAAATTCGTTTAAGTTGGCGAAGGATACCTAGTACGGACCTGTGCGACGAATAACGGGAAGATAGTCGGTTTTTTTTGGAGAAGTTGGGCAGAAGGTACGTGGTCGATTCGGAGGAAGGGGGATAGTGAGTTATAGACAGGCAGAGAGAGTGGTTGTTTTTGATTTGATAATGCGAGTGAGATAGAGAGTTTTAGATAGTCAGAGAGGGTGGTTGTTTTAATTTGATAAGGGAGGACACAGTCGGTCTTAGATAGGAAGAGAAAGGGGAGCGTTTTTTAGAAGACGGGAGCGAATGTGGTGGTGTTTTTATGAAGGAGTCTGTACTAGAGGTTGCATGGTTTTTTGCATGCATAAAAATGCGTGAGAGTGGTAGTTGTTTTGCGGATTTTGTGTGTGAAATTAAAATAATATATTTTGGATATGCACTAAGAAGTAGGGTAAGTTTTTATTAATTTACTAACAAGTACATTAACCCGTTTCCTAACATTTGAAAATCCAATAACGTTAGAGAGTTAGTCGCGGAATACGTCGAGCGAGGAAATATTAAATTACGTGCTGGCCGATTTTAAGTAATTGTTTTGTTTTTGGACTTAGGAAGTTTCATTTGATTTGTTTCTTACAATTAAATAAAGTTTTAAATAAATTCTTTTAAATAGTTGTTGGATTGATTCAACAATAGTTTGATTTAATTCAATAATAGTTTGATAAATATTGAAGTTTCTAAAATTCATTATAATTAAGTTGATACGTCGTTAATTGCGTGCGGAGTGATTAAAAAGTGTTTTTTCTGGACTTCAAAAATTTCATCTTAAAATAAATAAAATATTTGTGTTTAAATTAATATTAAAATTTTCTTAAAGACAGTTCGTCTCGAGTTGATACGCCGTTAATTGCGTGCGGAGTGATTAAAAAGTGTTTTTCTGGACTTCAAAAATTTCATCTTAAAATAAATAAAGTGATTTTGTGTTCAAATTAATAATAATTTATTTATTAAAATTTTCTTAAAGACAGTTCGTCTCGAGTTGATACGTCGTTAATTGCGTGCGGAGTGATTAAAAAGTGTTTTTCTGGACTTACAAAGTTTCATTTGATTTGACATCTTACAATTAATATTATATTAAAATAAATTCCCTTAAATAGTTTGATCTAATACAATAATAGTTTCATAAATAGTGAAATTTCCTAAAAATTAATAATACTTAAATTACGTTGAAGATTCTAAAAGTTGCAATTAAAGTTGATAACAATATATTTGATTTAATTTTCTCAAAATTGTTAGCGCAATGTGATAAAAATAATAATTTAATAAATGTTGAAAATTTCTAAAATTAATAAAGTTATTTGTTTAAAGATTTTTAAAATTGCTTCTGTGAATTAATTAAAATTGTTTAAATGAAATGTGATTTAATTCATATTTTGTGTTGAACTAAATTCATTACGAGTTTAAGAAAAATTAAATATAATTGCGTTTAAAATAATTTAGTGAAAGTTTAAAAACAGCTGAGTCTTAGTTTCATATAATTCATTTTTAATACCTAGCGTGGGATTAATTTCGTCAAAGAAAAATAATAAAGCTCTAAAATATTACCAAGCGTTCGGTTTACGGATTTAAAAACAACAAAAATTAAATATTGTTTAATAATATCCGGATTGAGAGATCATTAAATTTGAAGAAATAGTACAAATCGGTAGATCACGAATTGAAATTAGGTAACGCTAGATTGTTATTAAGTAAATATTTCTTAAATTAGATTAAACATTCCAGGCAGGGAAGTTCAATATTTTCTGAATCTTCATATTGGCGTGTATAACCCGTCTGGAAAAATTATGAATTTGTCGGAATTCAGGTGAGTCAATTTAATATACAATTTTTCAGATTACCCGGGGAAGGCGAGGATGGAGATATGAATTATATTTCTAATGACTTATAAGTACATGTGTGTATGGATATATATATATATATATATGAAATGTATAATGTATCTATCAAATCTATATGGCCGTTATTTATTTTATCTTTATTTATATACAATGTTTAATATGTATATATATAAAACCAATTATTATATTTATGTATATTTCCTATAAAAACAATTTATTTTATTAATATATATATTTTCCTAACATATAAATTCAAAACTAACGTTACTAAAATTACCAACATCCCAAACGATTTTTATTAATTCAAAGATCGTTATCATTCTAAAATAAACCAAGTATCTAATTGTTATGCTTCCTGACGGGGGTCTCTGACACTTAATAACTGTCGCATATCTCAATGACACACATCCTCGACTGTTATTAAAACTAGGTCAACATTCCAAACCACACCCTCTTTTATCGAAGTATGTAGATACGTATGAGTATATATATATATTCGAATTTCAGTACATCTTACGAAGAATAAGTACTTTAACAAACGTCGACATTTAATTGAAAAATAACTATCATCTTTTGCGGTGGACTATCATCTTTTAGAAATCACGTATTTGTAGTTTGCGTACATAAATATTTTTATAGCGCCATTTTCATAGAAAGATTCAATTCAAAGGCGCTCCACACCCGTTCGAACATATTGATGAATTCAACAGAACAAACAAAAACCCACATTACTAGAAATATCAAAATAAGCATAATCATTCGTCGACAATACGTTCCCAAGTTATGTTATAAAATTAATTTTATCTTCGACTTAGGTTTTCAGGGTTCAGGCCTTGCAAATTTTGGGCTTTTTGGAGTCCTACCTTTTCTCCAAACAAAAATCAATCTACAGTTAAATTCAAACTACATGAGATAGCAGGGTCTCATTAAACCAATCTGTCAACCAAACCAAAAAATAATATATCATGTATATTGTATTATCACTTTTACGTATATTCTTATGTAATATGTCTGAATATCTGGCACAGATTCACGACCTGTGTTGGAGATGTCAGATCCACAATTTTCTGGGAAAACTGGAGTATTGTGGATTATAAAAACTCGTATTGTTTACATATATTTATAATTTGTACCTATCGATTGGGCAGAAATAATTGCTGATTTAAGCGTGGTTATCTCTGAACTCTTGATGCGGGGGACGGCCTTTCAACCCGGACTTTGCAAAAAATTCGCAAGTATATAATGTTGTTTGACGAGGGGACGGAACCGGTTTGATCTCCTTTAAATGTAACTGTCTGGAGGACGGGAATTCGGAGGGTCTCGGACCCATGGATAAGGAAGGTGCTCTTTCCGTCGCGGTACAGGGGATGACCAATAGCGCACGAACTGAAAATTGAAGAGGTTACGTATACCGTTTGGTCAGGCTGTACGTCTGTGTGGGGAGAGTTACTGACCGGAAACGTGGTCATCTGAGTACTTTAGGGGTTGGTCTGGAGCCGAATTGCAGCAAAACAAGCCGTATTCGATCTCTCGTCATAACAAAAGCTGTGTAAACTAAAACCTAATCATGTAATTTTCCCAAATTTAGGAGAGGATGGAGATGGCGCCAAAACAAGTAAAACTGTACCTTTTAACCATGAAATTCATTGAAACTAACCCATGTAGAATAACACTTAGTACGATGAGGAAAGGCGATAATACTGTGATCATTACATTTATGTATACCAAATTTGAAATTGAAACTACGTCGTATTATATAGATCAGGAATAGTGCAATTAGTATAGCCCAGAAGCTAAGTTTTCCCATTAAAACTCACGATAGAAGAAAAATAGAAAATTTAGGGGTAAAGTTAGGAAAATGCTAGTCTTCCTATAGGACATTAACGTAGATTGCATAGTAGGGTAATAATAGAGAGTTCAGAACATTAAAGTCTAAGATAGGAATGTTAGGAATACGAATTCTGTCAATGGTATGCGAGAGTCTGCCTACGCTACAAAGAATAGGGGTTACCACAAAATGAGACCTTGTTTTTCCAATAGTCTGAACCAAAAATCAGAACACAACGTAGACTCCGGAAAAGCTTGGGAAATTGACCACATTGGAGTGCAAAATTTCCGTGAAAATCATGAAAATCGGAAACACTCGAATGTTAGCATAGGGCTAGACGTTACACGCTGGCCAAGGAGGAGAAAAACCTCAAATTGAAAGGAAAACTACAAAGAGTTTTCCAATCACATTAGTTAGGAAAATTTAAGGCAGCAGTAGAGGAGTCATCTTAAATCGGTGGCGCGAACGGAAGTCTATTGCTAAATTAAATCATAAACGAAGGAAGGACGGGCCATCACATCTTTAAAGCCTAGTAGGGGGGGGGGCCATCTCACACCACAGAGTGATTTTCCTTCTATTGAAGAAGTAACTATAAATAATTGGTATCAAAATTTAGTTGTGTTTATTCTTATGATTTTTTTCCTAGAATTAAAATTATGCAAATTGGTAAGAATTTAAATTTCGTTATTTCATTTAATTTACTAAAATTAATAAAACACAAAGGTTTCAAACACCGGAGACCGCTAAATAATGAATTGGTTAACGACCATAGTAATATTCATTTAACGGAGTTGGTTTTTTTTGTTGTTTTGTTTTGTTTTTTAATATTTTGGAAATTTGAGAAAAACGTTTGTTCATTAGTTTTTAATGTTTTTTAAGTGTATTTAATATAGAAAATTTTAGACGTTATGACAATTAGATAACTTTACGCTACATCTACAATCCTTCATCTCTTCAAATCTAATCTTCATATTCCCCTACAATCACAATCAATTGTTTTAACGAGATCCTCAACAAACTAAACCCTTAATATCCCATAAAGTATACCACCCGCCAGTGGCGTGCGGTCCATAAATGTTGCAAAGCTGTACCCACCCTTAGAAAGAAAAAAATACGACATATTTATGATTTTTCATAAATTAAGAATATTTTTTATGTCATAATCGTTCTACGTGATAAATTGTTTTCATTAGACAAATTTGTACCCATTGTACTTCCTCAGTCTAGTTTTCTAGCGGGACCTACGCTTTTCCATAGCACCAACCAGTACTTATTAAACACGTATACATAATTGTTTACTCTATAATATTTGTTTTTCTCATCTCTTCATAGGTACTTAACTATTTTACTATACTCAAATTATCTGGTATGCGTAAACGATTATTCTTTACTTTTTTCTTATCTTCTTGAACTTAACTTTTATTCTATATTAATTATTATACTACACTCAAATTATCTGGTATACACAATTTTTTTTTGTATACATCTCTTTATTCTTAATTATTATACTTTTTTTAGATATATTATTTTACCGTACTATGTCAATACTAGGTTTTTTCCCTTATATGTTTGTATAATGTCACTTAATATGAACTAAACATGTCAATTTGACTGTCCTAAAAGGGGATTAGTTCCCAGTTGGGCAGTCAAAGCTTTCTTACATTTTGTTATTAAATAATGTGTGTTTCAAATAAATATAATAAATTAATACTGAAAGCTGTGGAGCAGTAGCACTGCACTGCTAGTATTTTTTGCACAACGAAAAAATGTTCGTTTTGGAATTAAGGACATAATTTCCACCTAGGTTATCCCTCCACAAAAAGTTTTACCCTTTTCATAAATTGTCTTTTTTTTGCATTCAAAACTACCATCAGGTTAAAGAGTAACATAAAAAATGTTTTTTTGGTGCCGATATATGTGTAGGAAAAAATGAAGAATGAATCTTTGACTGAAGATATTTACTACCTACCTTTTGTTTCGAATTACATTTATGCCGTGGAGTAACAATTACATATATTGTCATACAAATGAAATATTTTGATCTAAGTTTTGAAAAAACCGTTAAAAACTACAAGCCCACCTTTAGTCAGAGAAATGTACGCTTCTGCAACCCACAGACAGACATTTTAAATGATATGCAATTAAACTCTATAATCACATGCCTACATTTTTAAAACAAACAAGAGAGAATACACAAACACATGTAATGAAACTTAATATCTCGATCTGATAAAAACAAAAAGCACAGACTTTTTTCATAAATAACTTATACCAAATGAAACATAACATAGCATCATTCACATGAAATATAAATAATTAACTTTAATTTTTTATTTTTTATATATACAATTTTTTTATAATACTTTATTATTCTTTAACATGATAATTATATAACCACTTCACGATAATACTACACGTATCATAAATACGCGAACACCCGTACAGGTTGTCCTAATGAGGCGTTCACGGTACACTATTATATATTAATAATTGACAGTACCTACACGTCATTCCATACGATAAAATAATTCTTATATTACATAAATTGTCTGTAAATAAGCAGAAATGAATAAATAATTACATTTACCAACTTTTTGCTGCACCGCACTATGATGATATTGGCGATAAAAGTATATTTTTTTATAAATTGAAATTTTATACTGTCTGCCCGTGGTAGGTTTAAAAGTAGTATTGATGGCTCCGTGGTTTAGTGTTGTCGCCCGGTTAGCGGATCCCGATTGCGGCGATATGTTTTTTCTCTTGCGTTTGTTGGAACACCTTGTTTGGAAACTTATTTCCTATCCAATTTGTAAAACGATGTGATAACTTACTCATTTCTGTAAGGGAAGAGTGGTAGAAACCTATTTAGTCACTTCGGAAAGCGAATTATTTACTGAATAAGGAACTCCAGTGAATAATGTAATGGCTTCAAAAATATTTATTCATAAGGATCAGCAAACGCCTATTCTGAATATATGGAAGTTTTATTTTATATAATTATACGTAGAATTTATATGTCGTTATTTAAAGATGAATAAAACACCATCTCATCGACACACCTCTTTATGTTGGTGCCATTGCATTTGGAACATCTGACGTCACGTGCGCATTCTGTTTTTGAATTAGTATGGACATTTTTTTTTTTTTTTCACTCTTGTTTTTTTTTTTTTTTTATACAGTTTTGAATGTATACGGTTGACTATCCTCTCTATATCCGTTGATAGTATGTTATGTTCGTTTGTACATGTTTTTTTAAAATTATTATTGAAACACAATTTCAATAGCAGTTAAGTAGTACTACCCGCCTTCGCTCGAATTTCAATACTCAACATATTCAAATTAATCGTACAATAAATAGCTTATTTTGAAGTTATGATACCTACGCCAAACAAGGCCTTTAAAAAATGAGTTAGTAAATGTTGTGTAGATTTATAGATTAAATTGTAATGTCCATATAGGTACCTAAATAACTAGGCATGTAGGCTCTTTATTACAGGTTTATGTCATTTAATATATATATATATATATATATATATATATATTAACTTACATAAACATACTGATTAACTACTTTTTAGTAGTTTGACTAACGCGTGATTTTCTTTCAAAACTTATATATCTATATATAAAAGTGAATGTTTGTCTGTGTGTCCTTGATTTTCTCTAAAATAACTAGAACTGTTTCGCTGAAAATATCGCAGTCTGCTCTTGTTAGTGCCGGGAAGGTTTATAGAGTAGTTTGAATGAAATCCAATATGTAAAACTGTTGCTATAACGTTTTAAAATTAGCATGAAAACATTGAATCCGCCGTGTTGTATTGAGGTTAGTCAATAGATATACCACTCTGGTTAGCCACAGATTACATATACAAAAGAAGAAGGTTTTTTTGTGTAGAATATTTTATAAGAATACTTAAGAACTTTGTTATTTAGATACATTTTGAAAATATAAATATTTGAAATGAAATAAAATTTAAAAATGAAGGTTTCTTTGTTTCCTTTTTTCTTTGTTTATTTCGTTGTTTCTTTGTTAAGTTACTTTCGCTGTCGAGTCAATTATGGCACCCGAACGACAAGCAAGAATTCACAACTTCAAACTTTATTCTTAAAAAAACGATCAAGGGCGGGGCCCACATCACATGAGCTAGTATAAAATAAAATATTTATAACACCATTAAATCTTTTAAACATAAATATTTACTAATAATCTAATACAAACAATATCTTTCAGCTAGCCAAGCTTTCAATGTGTTTTACACATAAATATTTCCTAATAATCTAATACAAACAATTTCTTTCAGCTAGCCAAGCTTTTAATGTGTACGAGTATATGTATTTATTAAGTCTTTTATTTTAATACAATTTTTAATTTCAGAATGTAACACATTTAAACAGCTAGGAATCATGTAATCCATATTTATTTGTATGCTTATGAAACATTAGTCCTTTTTTTAAATTGTGATGTGTGTTATGCTATTGTACGAGTATAATGTGTAACATTATTAATATGCTAAAATATAATTTTGTACCAGAAAATTGCACTTATTGGAAGAATTTTGAGACTACCATATGATAAAAGTATGGAATATTATGTCTTTGTTTGTGTAAACTTGTATGAGCTAATCATTTAACCAATGAATTTTTACACTGATTGAACATGAGTGGAAGATACTCTCAGTATCGCCCTGGTGAAAGACCACCATTCAGAATTGAAACGTTGCTTGAAATGGCTTTTACCCGTGTTTAGTGACCAGATCTGAATAGCCAGGTATTTCCCCACCTTCTTCTTCCCCTTCTACTTCCCCTCCCCAATACCTTCAGCCTCGCAACATTCCCCAAATAGGAATGCCATAGTCTCACTGGCTCCAGACGGTTGGGAGCAGTTGGAACTCTTGTGCGGTATTTATATACAAAAAAAGAAAATCCCCAGGTGGTAATTCCGTACCTTATAACAGATTCCGCTAATGATAAATAAATAATTAAAAGTGTACATACAGACTTGAACAAAGAATTTTAATTTAAATAATCTACTAACAATTGATATTGAATATTATCTCGGTCATGAATAATAGCAATTCTTATAAAAAAAACTAGGTAGATACTTGTTTCGCCGTATTTCAAAAATTGATGAAGCAAAAAAATACTGGGTCCGTTTATCTCAATCCTCCCAATCGTCATCGGGGCACGCGCGAACGAATTCCTTTATCCGAGTTTTTTTTCGGAGCATGGGCCCTGGTCCGGCCTGGAATGCGGGAATGTGGGAATGTGGGGTAATTTGCCGTAGCAAGGTTGCCCCCCGTCATTATTACATAATAACACCTCCATACCTGTTGGGGCACAGGGTCGGCACTGGGGAATTGGAGGTACACAAATCTCCGGATAAATATTCAAGATATTTTAAATGGCATTAGATAAACGATAATTATCTGAAAACAAATTCAGCTTTGTACACATCGTAAGTCCATACAGTCAGAGTTCAAATAATTAGACTAGATAAAATAATTAGGTAGGTACTTTGTTTTAACCCCAAAATTTACTATAAACTCGAATTACCTATTGAAACTATAAATTACATTAAACTAATGAAAGTATTAAAATTTTTAGAACTCTCAGATAGAAGACTTGTTTCTGACTTTTATGTTATAAATTGTCGATGGTTTTATAGACAGCCCGGATTTACTTAGCTTAATTAACTTTAATATTCCAACTAGAATTACTCGATCGAAAATTTTATTCAACTGGAACAATAATTTCAGGATCGAGACAATCAAAATTCGCTAATAAATAATAATAATAATAACAAAGCATTTATATAGCGCAGTTTTCTGTTATTTCACTTCAAGTGCGTTTTAATATAAACTTAAACAAAATGATTAGCTAACTCCATTCAGTGGTATTCCTACAGTGCTCTTTTTATATTTTATCTATACATTCTTAACGTATTACATACATTCTTGCTTATTCTTAATATTACTCCCACAGTACTCCTTAGGTGCATATTCATGTAATAAAATTATAAAATACTGTACAGTATATACACAGCTATACAAAAATAACGCATTCACAATAATACTGCAAAGATATTAAAATTTTAAGACAATAGCCGGGTTATGTTCAGCAATAACTGACTTTACATAAATAAAAAAAATTTAAATACCCTGGAAACTGAAACCATACAACCACCAGAGGCTTAAGAAAGTCGCTTTTTACAATAAATTGAAGAGAAATTAAAATTTATCGACAGTAGGATCGCTTGTACCTAGACTTCACGCAGAAATATTACCTTTTCACATATAGAAGATATGTTCAACTGCACGTAATGCTAATACAGGAAGACTATAATGGCATACGTCCTCAACAATTGCTAGCAAGATGCGTGTATAGAGCATAAGTATGAGTGAATTTGATGTGTGTTTTGTATATTTCCCTTTGTTTCAAATTATATTGAATTATACATAGACAAAGCTATTGCTGAATTTGTTTGGAGACATTTTAAATATTGTGGTGCTGTATTTTTTGAATACGATATATACTATCGATGTACCTACTAA
Source organism: Halesus radiatus (assembly GCA_022606495.2). Taxonomy (NCBI): domain Eukaryota; kingdom Metazoa; phylum Arthropoda; class Insecta; order Trichoptera; family Limnephilidae; genus Halesus; species Halesus radiatus. The sequence goes on from JAHDVE020001345.1 coordinate 38,691, forward strand.
TCCCCTACTATGATATGGTTTACACCTGTGGCACAATTATAATTTGTGAATACGATATATACTATCGACGTATATATAGATATGGTTTACACCTGTGGCACAATTATAATTTTTGAATACGATATATACTATCGATGTACCTACTAATCCCCTACTATGATATGGTTTACACCTGTGGCACAATTATAATTTGTGAATACGATATATACTATCGACGTATCCCCTACTATGATATGGTTTACACCAGTGGCACAATTATAATTTGTGAATACGATATATACTATCGATGTACCTACTAATCCCCTACTATGATTTAGTTTACACCAGTGGCACAATTATAATTTGTGAATACGATATATACTATCGATGTACCTACTAATCCCCTACTATGATTTGGTTTACACCAGTGGCACAATTATAATTTGTGAATACGATATATACTATCGATGTACCTACTAATCCCTTACTATGATATGGTTTACACCAGTGGCACAATTATAATTTGTGAATACGATATATACTATCGATGTACCTACTAATCCCTTACTATGATATGGTTTACACCAGTGGCACAATTATAATTTGTGAATACGATATATACTATCGATGTACCTACTAATCCCCTACTATGATTTGGTTTACACCTGTGGCACAATTATAATTTATGACAGTAAGGCAAAGACAGTAAGGTACATAATACAAGCTCTTTGTAATTTTTTATGAACATTGATACTGGCATGAGGTCACAACAAGTGCGCAATACTAGAATGGGTTCTTCTCTAATGTATCAGCCGGCAAATAACAGAACATCATTTGGACAAAGGAGCTTTTCTTGTAAAGCTCCTTTGTTATATAATAGGCTCAGTGACAACATTAAAACTATAGACTAGATACATTTATTAAAAAAAAATGGTCAAAAATTCTATGTTAGCTGAGAGTAGTGATTTCGCTTTATCTATGTTATCCCTTATGTTTTAATTAACATTGAAACTTATGTATGCTCGATATTATCATTATTATTTACTTATTATTATTTACTTATTACTATTTACTTATTATTACTTACTTATTACTACTAACTTATTACTATTTACTTATATATTTTTTTTTATTTTTTACCTGCATATTATTTACTTATTACTATTTACATAATTTTATTTACATATTATTAGTTATCTATTTTTATTTTTATTATTATGTACTTATTACTATTTACATACTTTTATTTACTTATTATTGTTTACCTATTTTTTTATTATTATGTACTTATTACTATTTAATTTTTATTATTTATTAACTATTATTTACTTTTTAATATTTACTTATTTTTCTTCATGTATTATTATTCACTTATTACTATTTACTGATTATTATTAAATTGTGTTGCCGCTCATCTCAACACAGGATTGTCCTAGTGAGATGAGTCGCTAATGTTTTTGTTTATATATAAAAATTTAAGAATAAATACATTAATTTTTTATACAAAAATATGTAAAGGGCGTATGCAATATAATAAATAAATTAATGTATTTACACTGTCAGGATAAAATTTGAAATAACAATAAATACAGAAATGTCAAAATGATAAATCGCAATATGTACACTCCGATTATCTACATAAGCAATGCTTAGAAGAGAAGTGTAATATTGTTATTTGAATTAAACGTATTCAATTTCAATTTCAAAAATAATGTATATATATATATTTTTTTTCAATGGCAGTTCAAAGACAAAGCATTGTGATCCATCTAGACACAATTGGAATATTAAGTAACACAAGGATAGATGTAAGGAGTGGTTGATACTCCTAGTATCGCCCTGGTAAAAGACTACCATTCATTATCGAAACGTTGCTTGAAATTGCAATTGCCATATTAAGATCTGAATAGTCAGGTACTTCCCAACTCTTCTCTTCCTCTCCTTCTCCTCCCAAGTTGGGGCTGCGAAAACTCCTATCTTTGGACAGTTGGGACTTTTGTGAGGTATTCACATAAAAAAATTAGTAGTTCGTTCGCAGCCTGTGGAAATAATTAATGTTCTCTAAGAGGTTATGGCTGTCAACTAGAATGTTGCAAGTTTTGCAAAAGAATTTCCTGTTTCTATCTTCAATTAAGCGTGGAGTCAATGATCGAAATATCAGCCAGTTTTTATTATTCAACGTATATTACTACTAGGTAGATTCCACTTCGTTCCACATAAGAATTAAATTTTCATAGAAAAATTAAAAATCTTTAAAAAAGTGCCTTTCTTAGAATTGTTTGTTATTTTTTTAAATTTAAATTAGGGTCAATGTGAGGTCAAATTGAATACACTGCATTCATAGATGCTTGACTTAACAAAGGGCACGTCTCTCACTCCCAATCCGTCCCTGGCGGCGACTCACGACTTAACCTTTACCTTCACGGCGCAGTTCCAGCCTCGATCTCCGTGACCAGCCGGTTAACACAGTTCACTAACCGCGAATATATTCTGCGGAACCAACTCACACCACTCAATACATATTACCCATTCCAATTACACTCTCATCGCGATCAAGCTCCTCTCCTTGTTCTGGTCGGGGACCGCGTAATACCTTGAAGTGTCTTCAACTCTGTTACGTGCATACTGGGTTCAGTTAACGCTCACATCACTCAGTACACATTCACATCAAAATCTCATCGCGATCACGCTTCTCTTCTGGCTCTTGTCAGGGACTTAACTACATAATACCTCGAGTGTCATCATCTCTGTAACGTCCATACAGTGTTCTGTTAAAAAACTTCAAAGCTCACGCCACTAAATAAACTTTAAATTCTCATCCACAGATCAAATAATTCAATAGAGATGCCCTAACACGCAAGGGGAAGAAACCGAAATTAGGGGGGGGAGGGGCGAGCTTAGGCGTGTCACTGTCATTTGATTTGCGAATAAATGCATCCTGATATTCTACAGACAACTCGCATTGCACTGCAAAGTGTTAGTATTTACTCTTCGAAAAGCAAATCTGCTAATGATCATCATTGTGCGGAATTTATTGCAAATATTCTTTTTTTCCCTTAGCTGTGATAACAGATTTCAAACTAACCCAAACCGCCAATAAGTAAAACACTAAATAAGAATAAGGTTCTGCTTGTTCATAAAAACCGAATATTTGGTTTGACTCTTTTTACATTTTTTCTTGTACTTGCTTATCGGAAGCAAAATCACGTTAAAGTAACGTGGACGGCAGTGATTTCATGTCAATAAAACATATATCAACAATAATTTAATAAGTTTAAATAGAGTAAAAAAAGCTTATCTGTGGAATGTAATGCGATATTTTTTTATTATTCTCTCTACCACTTCTATTTTTACAACGTTTGATTGCACAGGAAACCATTATAATTGTTTTATTTCTTTCGAATGTCACACGCTGCCGGTCAGTACACGAATGATGACGTCATGTATTCCAGAAAATTAGGATGTCACGTGGTTTGCTTCCAGCCGTCAAAATTGTAGACAAATTTGGCCACATGGCGTGCCTATTAATTCTGATTCAGTGATTCCCATCGCTATCGCGCCCCTCTTCTTTGTCTGTTCACGGGATTTACTGCGTAATTCCTTAGAGTGACTTCAAATGTTTAACATACACCCTGTTCGCTTACACCACTCAATACATATGCACTCTGGTAGAAATCACGCCGTGTTACTCTGCTCGATCTACTCGGTAACTGAACTTGAGTGAACTTTGTGTGAAGTGTTTCTAATTCTGGTGAATTCTATGCTCAGTTAATCTGTACAAGTTCTTATCTATAACCTGCAACACTCATATTTATGTACACTCTCATAGCAATCATGACATGTTACTATTCATAATCTACCTACTCTGTAACTTAACTTGAAACTATCTCTAATTCTGGCATATACTGGGTTCAGTCAGTCTAACAAGATCGAAACTACAACCTGCAACATTTAAAACTTCTATTTTGCCAACTGTTAGTTCTTTATGGAATTCCATTGTAGTGATCTCACCAAAGTTTAACTTTATTCCACTTGTTTATTTTAAGTATTATTTTTAGTATTAGTATTCCAGCAGCTACCCTGAGCGGTGTGATCCTGAAGGGGACTGAAGGAACTAAACACCTGGGACATATAATCACCAGTAATCTGATAGATGATGATGATATTGATAGGCAAAGACGAGCTCTCAGCGTAAAATTGAATATGATCATCAGAAGATTTCGCCTTTGTAGTACCGCTGTGAAAGGGACTCTCCTCCTTGCCTTCTGCGCAACGTTGTACACGTGCGAACTCTGGGCAAACTATAAAAAGAGTATTTATTGTTTTTGTGTTTAATTCGTAGAACTCCATTTAATTTTTTGTAAAAAATTAATGTAAATCAAATTTAATAATGTTATTATTATGCTACTTGTATACTAATGTTATTATTATGCTACTTGTATACCAATGTTATTATTACGCTACTTGTAAACTAATGTTATTATTATGCTACTTTTATACTAATGTTATTATTATGCTACTTTTATACTAATGTTATTATTATGCTTCTTGTATACTAATCTTATTATTATGCTACTTTTATACTAATGTTATTATTATGCTTCTTGTATACTAATCTTATTATTATGCTACTTTTATACTAATGTTATTATTATGCTACTTGTATACTAATGTTATTATTATGCTACTTTTATACTAATGTTATTATTATGCTACTTGTATATTAATGTTATTATTATGCTACTTGCAGAACTTAATAATAACATTATTAAATTTGATTTACATTAAATTTTTATAAATAAATAAAATAAAAAATATATATATAAATATATATTTTTTTTATTTTATAAATATATATTTTTTTATATATATATAAAGAGTACTATGGAAAGATGTACTGCAGCGCTTCCAATATGTTCACGGAGGGGCGAGTTTCCGGTTTTGCAGCCCTTATAAGATCTAGGGTGGCTGGAATGACGGAAAGAATAAACAGCTCCGGGAATGTCCTCGTCATGGAGGCCCGCCTTAGTCCAGCATCCAGCGTCGACACATACTGTAGAAAGATATAGGCCCCTCACAATTTAAATGGCACATCACCTCAAAGGCTTTTTTTCGTATATCTTTTTTTGTTGTTTTTTGTTTATCTTATTATTGTATTATTTTTTAAACTTTTGTACATATTTTATATATTTTAATAACTATTGTGTGTAAATTTTGATTGGAATGTGCGGGTTTGCACTAACCTCACCGCATACCGGAATAAACATGTATTATTATTATCATTTACTCTTCGTGATCTAACCTTACCGATCTACGTAATACCTTAAATTATGGTTCTCTAGAAGTTTACAATAATATGTACAATAATATGAACGTCACCTCAAGGGCGCTTTAAAAGTTCAGTTGAACACAAGAAAAGTTCCACCTGCGATATTCACACCACTCGGGACTGTGATTATAGCTATCATGTCGTTACACATCTAGCTTGTGTGAAATATGAACAATAATATGAACGTCACCTCAAGGGCGCTTTAAAAGTTCAGTTGAACACAAGAAACGTTCCACCTGCGATATTCACACCACTCGGGACTGTGATTATAGCTATCATGTCGTTACACATCTAGCTTGTGTGAAATATGAACAATAATATGAACGTCACCTCAAGGGCGCTTTAAAAGTTCAGTTGAACACAAGAAACGTTCCACCTGCGATATTCACACCACTCGGGACTGTGATTATAGCTATCATGTCGTTACACATCTAGCTTGTGTGAAATATGAACAATAATATGAACGTCACCTCAAGGGCGCTTTAAAAGTTCAGTTGAACACAAGAAACGTTCCACCTGCGATATTCACACCACTCGGGACTGTGATTATAGCTATCATGTCGTTACACATCTAGCTTGTGTGAAATATGAACAATAATATGAACGTCACCTCAAGGGCGCTTTAAAAGTTCAGTTGAACACAAGAAACGTTCCACCTGCGATATTCACACCACTCGGGACTGTGATTATAGCTATCATGTCGTTACACATCTAGCTTGTGTGAAATATGAACAATAATATGAACGTCACCTCAAGGGCGCTTTAAAAGTTCAGTTGAACACAAGAAACGTTCCACCTGCGATATTCACACCACTCGGGACTGTGATTATAGCTATCATGTCGGTACACATCTAGCTTGTGTGAAATATGAACAATAATATGAACGTCACCTCAAAGGCGCTTTAAAAGTTCAGTTGAACACAAGAAACGTTCCACCTGCGATATTCACACCACTCGGGACTGTGATTATAGCTATCATGTCGGTACACATCTAGCTTGTGTGAAATATGAACAATAATATGAACGTCACCTCAAGGGCGCTTTAAAAGTTCAGTTGAACACAAGAAACGTTCCACCTGCGATATTCACACCACTCGGGACTGTGATTATAGCTATCATGTCGTTACACATCTAGCTTGTGTGAAATATGAACTGCATAAAACCTAAGTGAAGTGTCTCATAATAGGTTTCGGGTATACCCAGCTCGAATAATTCCTGCTACCCTCACATTACGCTTCCGAAGTAATCACGGCGCGTTACTTTTCATTCTGAACTACATAATACCGTGAGGGCTGACTCTAATTCTGCAACATGTCATTTTTAAATTTAATGTAAATCAAATTTAATAATGTTCAAGGCCATTTTGAAACTCATACGAAATAGGTGATCTGATACAATTCCTTCACTAGATCCATGATCGATTCAATAATATTATGTATTAATAAAAAGGCTGCAGAAAACAGAGTCAACAGGACACAAGTATTTTTATAAACTTTGAGACCCTTCTTTGGAGGTTTTTTTTTAAAAAGAACAAGAGGAAGTTTTAAATACTAAGATTTTTGGTACAAACCTTTTCATAAACATGAGTTTTTTTTCTGAAAAGGCAGCCGATATCCGCTTTGAGTATCGAACTCTATTAGTACGATCAGTAGCCGAGCGTCCTATCCACCATGTAATTACAGTTTAATAATAACGAACTCCAGTGAAAATATATATTCATGTAGATCAGCAAACGCCGATTCTGAATATTAACTTTTATTATTATACGTAGAATTTATAAATCGTTATTTAATAAAAAATCATCTCATCAAAACACCTTGTTATGTTGGTACCACTGCATTTGGAACATCTGACGTCACACGCGCATTCTGTTTTCGGATTAGTATGATAATTTAGATTTTAGTTTTGTATTTTAAATGTGTTTTTTTTAGTTTTGGCGCAATTTAAACTTAATTCGGGTGACTTTAACTTCTATAATTGTTTTTCACTATAAAAAACTATTATTAATTAAATAAATTGGAGTATTCACGAGCAAGCCAATTATCAATTCGGATATTGTGATAAGGTTAATGCTCAATACTATTATTATTGTATTAAATAACAAGTCACTTTGTTTTTAATCCACTTTTATTTTTATTTTTTTTTTATTTGTCGATTCTCCCGAATCGTCTTCAAGACATAGAACATACTAATTAAATAACAAGAGTACTAATTAAATAACTATTATTACTCTTCGAGAAGTTTCTGGATTGGTACATAATTTTATTACTTAAGTTTAGTTATGGTTTGCTATGAATAGAATATAAAATTATGCACGGAAAAGCTCATCCTTGTTTTGACATTTTACATTCTAACCTCAAAACTGATCAAAATCGACCGACCATAGATTTGGAGCGTTTTGACGGGCTTTGAAAAATTGTAAATTGTAATTTTTTTATTTATTTCTCTGTTTGTTTAATACTTGCTGATATTTCTTTATTTTGATATTAAGTAATTGGAGTCTATTATCTCTATAACAAACCTCTTATGCTGTTTTCATATTTTTTCCAACTTGTGTACATTGATCACAACATGCATGCACCTATACTGTTCTATTATTGCGCTACATTTGTATGATGATTGTTATTTATTGTTGTATTATATAATATTGTTGAACTAAACTCCTGATGACAAGCTACCTGCAGTGGCTTAGCGGATACAAGTTCCCATTGTATGTAATTAATATTATACAAAAAAAATATTTATATATATTACCTTCAAGTAGGCTTCGCCTGTACTGTCAAGGGCGTGTTGGTCGCGTATTTTTTTCCGATGTGAGAACTAATGAGTGATGAATTATAAATAAATATCCAGTAAATAGCTATACGCCATATATTCATTAAACAGTTAAACAGTCAATCCATCTCATATTGCACTTTGAACGACTACAAAACTTGCACCAAATCCATTAGTGAATCGGATACTCGGAAAGAACGCGATTCATATATCACGTATCGTTGCACAAATCGTCCAAAGTCTTATCGTACTGTTTTGATGATGAACCGAACACACAAAGATCAGAATTTTAACAATGCGTGACGCCTAAAAAGCTAAACATTTGATCACTGTTTAACCCGACGAACTAAGGTTTTTATGAAGATTTTCGCGAATGTCTCAGTTGCCAAGGATATAAACAAAATTCAATCCTTTGTATTTATAATATAATAATAAGGGATAGTTTTTAGGTTTTTTCCCTACCAACAAAAATATTATTCTTTGAGCTTTGTACGCGGTTCACCCCCGTGCCTGGCACAGCGGATTCTCAACCCCAAAGTCTACAAACAACAGGCAATGTTGCGCACTTTCATAAAAAAAGTATATACTCTGCTGTATTCGTGCCTGGATAGTATCTTGGATAGTAGAACAATGCAAAAGTTTTTTTTACGAAGTGAATTGTTTTTCGGTGTCTTTTTGTAATTTATTTCTAGACGGGGGGAAGATACAACGCATGCGCAGGCAGTAGGAGTAATTATTCGTAAAGCTAGCATATTTTATTCCGATTCGCACGATATCATTGTCTCCGGCTTTTTATCGCGTTTTGTTCAAACTGTCAAACCTTTGTTTCAGTTGAACTACGCTGAAACTGAAAGTTTACAACTTGAAACAAAGACGAGTTCGTGTCTTCAATGTTCTGGAATTTCACTTCAGTTTGGAGATAAAAGATACAGTAGGAATCAGGATCGTGTGTTATGAAGAGAGTGACGAACAAATCTTAAGATGTGTGTGTGTTTTTTTTATTAATATTATAGTTTACGAGTACGTGTTAGGATTTTTTACCACAACCTAGTTTTGAACCTCGGGGAACTATTCCAATATCCAAACGAGAGTTATTGAAGCAACGTATATAGGCTGGTTTGAATAACCGACACGTGTCAACTAACATATTCATGGTGTGCAAATATTCATTTTATGTTTAATAAATAAAATAATCGGAAAGGTAACGATGGACATTATTTGGCGGTTTTAAGACAGTTGTCACATTAGTGTAACTTTCCAGATATATCTTGGTGGTCTCACTTATAAATTAATTCAACATTACTTTGTAATCACTAGTTTATCAATATATACATATCAACATGTTTCGAAAGCGAAGCTTTAATATTAATATTAGGAACACCTAAGGTGTTTAAGTAATAATATTTTTTCTGAATTTGCCAATAATATTTTGGAAACCAGTCATTCTTTTGATGAAAATAAAGTTTTAAAATTTTTACATACAAATACAACCAATTTACAATTTCCTAATTTTAGAAATTAGAAAAATTGTTAATAAATATAATTAATTATAATTTTTTTTAAATATCTGTTGAATTTATTTTCATATTAATATTAGTAATAAACATAATTTCTTTTCTAATTTCTAATACAAATTTGTTATTCATTGTTTTATAATATTTTTTTATTAACATTTTTGATGAATTACTTCCCTACTTTAATCAATTTTAGTTTATGTTTATAATTTGTCTATTCTTACATTATTGTGTTATATGTTTATAATTTGCCTATACTTGACATTATTATTTTTTAGTATTAGTATTTAGTATTATATATATACTATATATTCCTGATGAGGAAAGCATTGCTTTGAAACATGTTGATATGCATATATTAATAATGTGGTGATTACAAAGTAATTTTTAATGAATGCATTAATAACGACGCCACAAAGTGACTACCAACCTTTGAAGAAAGTCTTATTTACATTTCACCTTAACCCACCAGTATAAATAACAATTACCGAATGTTGTACCCTGTCTTGATAGTCGATTGATTATCGTCCATTAAACATTTATTTTATACTTTTTTTTCTGCTTTGATTTTTTGAACTCCACTTTAAATTGAAAAATCTTAATATAACTATTATTATTTATTTTTTGTTCAATAAATGTAAAATTACTTTGTGGTGTCATTATTAATAAAATTAATAAGAAATATTTTGTGACAACCACTGTTTAAAATCAACATGTTTCGGAAGCGAAGCTTCCCCCATCAGGATACACAATATATTAGAAAAAATTACAAGTATGGATATTTTGCCTTCTATTTTTTTTAACGTTATAAATAAAAATTATTTTATTTAATTTTCTATTTCTAATATAAATTTATTATTTAATACTTTATTTTTAAATTATTTTTCTATGTTTATTATTTTTCTATTCTTGTCATGTCTTCTTAGTATGCTGTGTATCCTGATGAGGGAAGCATATCTTCCGAGGCTTCTTGATATTTATATATTAAACAGTGGTTTACACAAAATATTTATTATTATTTAGTTTAAAAAACGGTTTAGTTATGAATAAGTTCTAGGTAATTATTATTACGTGTGACAGGTGTTTCGCCTTCCGAAGGCATTATCAAACTGTGGTGAAACAAGTTACGTTGGTCTGTAATATTTATACTATTTATTTATCGGTACTTATAATGAAACGTTTTAATTTTTATTACAAATGCCTTTATTAATTTCCGAATAAATTGACGATTATTTTAATGGTTATTCCACTGAAAAGTAAAGAATAATTATTATTTCGTAAACAGAGTTCATATTCCCAGATTCTAGTTTTAAAATGTTCTAGCAGTCATACCTACATACTGTGCGTCACATTCATTACATTCTAAAGTGTACATTCCCTTTTTTACCGATTTATTAGAAATTGAGTAGTTATTTAATTTTTGTAGCTTGGAATTAGTGTAGAAAGCTAAAGAAATATAATCGGATAATTTGCGGAATATTTTTAAAGATAAGTCGTCTGTATAAAGAAGTTTCTTATAAATTTGGTTGTTACTAGATTGGCCGTTATTATTTCCACTATACCATAAATGTACTTTTTTGGGAAATTTTTTGTTTGTTTCTTATTAACTAAGCGGTTAATTAATTCAGGTTTATATCTATTGTTTGGGGCTATTTGCTTTATAATGTTAATTTCGTTATTATAATTTTCATTGCTTAAGGTGACATTAGTAGCTCGATGTATCATTGAGTAGAAGGAGCAAGTTTATGAGACAATGGATGAAGTGAAGTAGATGCTATAGCACAGTCAGTATGTGCACATTTTCTATGGATATTAAACACACATTTATTATGATCTATATTGATATTGGCGTCTGAAAAGTTTAAATTCTTGTTATCATTATGTTCCATTGTAAATTTTATGTTTTGGTGAATGTTGTTAACGACAGTGAGAAAATGATCTAATTGTCTGTTGCTACCCGACCAAATTACAACACGATACAAAATACTCTTCAAACAAAATGTCTACAAATTGCTACATCGATAATGCCCAAGAAATACAAAAAACTTGGATTATTAGAATTTTTATTAATTTCCAATTCTTCTAAGAGGTTAAGTTTACGGCCCTTATTTTGAATGTGCAACGGAATTGGGTTATTATTATCTGTGAGTGAGTGGTTTTTGTTTAAGTGATGTTTGGCAAATTAGGATTATATTTTATTTTAAACAATCTCTTTCGACGAATGCATTCTTTAAATCTAGTGTAAATGGACCGGCCATTTTGTCCAATATCCACCGCGTTGCATATTTTTTGTTATTTTGAAAAACGCTTTGAGGCTTATTTATAAACATAGGATGCTTTTTAATTTGATCTTCTCAGCGGTTTGTTGTGTAGTTACGATACTGTAACACTGTGTGCACGTTTGTACGCACGATATTGAACTTTGTTAGTTTTTACTATCCGTAATTTAATTTGATCTTCTCAGCGGTTTGTTGTGTAGTTACGATACTGTAACACTGTGTGCACGTTTGTACGTACGATATTGAACTTTGTTAGTTTTTACTATCCGTATTTTAACTTGATCTTCTCAGCGGTTTGTTGTGTAGTTACGATACTGTAACACTGTGTGCACGTTTGTACGCACGATATTGAACTTTGTTAGTTTTTACTATCCGTATTTTAATTTGATCTTCTCAGCGGTTTGTTGTGTAGTTACGATACTGTAACACTGTGTGCACGTTTGTACGCACGATATTGAAATTTGTTAGTTTTTACTATCCGTAATTTAATTTGATCTTCTCAGCGGTTTGTTGTGTAGTTACGATACTGTAACACTGTGTGCACGTTTGTACGCACGATATTGAACTTTGTTAGTTTTTACTATCCGTATTTTAATTTGATCTTCTCAGCGGTTTGTTGTGTAGTTACGATACTGTAACACTGTGTGCACGTTTGTACGTACGATATTGAACTTTGTTAGTTTTTACTATCCGTATTTTAACTTGATCTTCTCAGCGGTTTGTTGTGTAGTTACGATACTGTAACACTGTGTGCACGTTTGTACGCACGATATTGAACTTTGTTAGTTTTTACTATCCCTGATTTAATTTGGTATTTGTGATTGCCTTTTTGTAGTTTTTCTGAAGACCGGAATCGTTGGATTTTTTAGATAATTTCTTCGCCAGGCTTGATCCTCCGTTTACATTACCCCATCATCTAAGGTCACATAAAATACAAGTAACCCTTTGATAGCCGCTGTGAAGAACAACAGCGTAGTGTATGAGTGTGTTCATAACTGGGAGCGAATTTCACAACAGCTTAATGTGAGCAAATATATTCACATTTCCATCAAATATGGCGTTGTTTGCTTAAGGGATGTGTTCCTGAAAAGGCCTTTGTTCCATTCATCGTATTCTTCCTGTTTCCCGTGCTCATTTTATGAAAGTGTGCTCTGCTCTTTATTTTGAATAGCTTCTCATTTCGGTGAAGTGAATTTTTCACAGGGATCTTCCTGCCATGGTGATGTTAATGCATCCAATCCCAGCTCTCTTAAAATATTCACAGCCTTATTGCTGAATAATAATACACTCATTTTCTGGCTAACTCCTTGGTGTATTGAATGAGTCAATTCATTAATTTGTAGAGGAACCTCTGTTACTTTTTTTACTTAATTTAATATCGGACTAGAGACAGATCTTTAAATTATACTTATTAAGGCAAAGCTGTTATTTTGTTATGTCTTACAATGTAAATCTTAATGTGTGTTCAAAGGAAAAGGTGAATTTCGAATTTTTTTGAAAAGTATTTATTTATTCATCAATATCCATTTTCTCCCCTTCAAAGTAATCCCCCTTAGATATAATGGACTTATGCCATCGCTTCTTCCAATCCTCGAAGCACTTCTGGAATGCGCTTTTCTGTATAGCCATCAGCTCGTTCTTCGATTCTGACTTTATCTCATCAATTGTGGCAAAACGCTTTCCTTTCATTGGTCTCTTCAGTTTCGGGAATAGGAAAAAGTTGCAGGGAGCCAAATCTGGTGAATACGTTAGTTGAGGCATGATGACGGTGTTTTTTTTGGCCAAATAATCACGAACAAGCATTGATGTGTGAGCTGGTGCATTATCGTTATGTAAAATCCAAGATTTGTTTTTCCACAATTCCGATCGTTTGAGCCTATTGCTTCACACAAACGTTGCATAGCTTCCTTGTAGTATTCCTTATTAACCGTACGACCTGTTGGCAAGAACTCATGATGCACCACGCTATTGAAATCGAAGAAAACAGTGAGCAAAACCTTCACATTTGATCGAACTTGGCTTGCTTTTTTCGGTCTTGGCTCTTCTGGCCGCTTCCATTGGGATGATTGGGCCTTGGTTTCGACGTCATAACCATATACCCACGTTTCATCACCAGTTATGACCCTTTTGAGCAAATATGGATCGTCGTTGACGTCATTCAACAACTCCTGAGCGATACTAATGCGATGTTGCTTTTGCTCAAAATTTAGCAATTTCGGCACAAACTTCGCTGCCACACGTTGGATGCCCACAACATCCGAGAAAATTGCATGGCATGAGCCGATTGATATGCCAACATCCTCTGCAACTTCCCTAATAGTGATTCGACAATTTTCCAAAATCATTTTCTTCACTGTTTCGATGTTTCCTTCGTTTGTTGACGTTGTTGCAACTCCAGGACGCTCATCGTCATTAACATCTTCTCGGCCTTCTGTAAAGCGCTTGTACCACTTATAAACACTTTTTTGAGACAAAGTAGACTTGCCGAATGCCACAGTCAACATTTTAAGTGCGTTGGAGTACTTTATTCAATTTTTATCGCAAAATTTAACACATATTCTTTGATCCATTTTTTTCAAAAGTAAAAAATCGAAGAACACACAAACGTGACTAACCTTTCCAGTTGTCATAAACAAACCACTAATCCAAAATGGCTGATAATGCTAACATATGATAAACATATTTGTACCAACATAGCAAAAAAATCGATAATCGAATGTACACAGCCCGCGAAAATTCAAAATTCACCTTTTCTTTTGAACTCACCTCGATGCGTATTAACTAGCCTTTACCATATACTATATACAATTCCATGAGTGCTATATATATTCATGTGAGAACTTTTTTTGACAAAGGTTTAATGGTTGAAATTGCGTTTCATTTCAAACTTAATCAATTTGATATGTTTTCAATTTTTCCTTATTAAAAATATAAGACACGAAAATATGAGTGGGGCATATTTTTTATTGTTCTGACAGGGGAAATTTTATTTTAAATGAAACGTTTGCGCAGATGTAAGTCGCTAAGCAAGAGTAAAAAGACAGTTTTAGCCTGATCATTATTCGATAAGAAAATCGTGAAAGGAAAGACAGTTGAATAATTGACTTGGGGTCAAATGACGGAATGGCGTTACGGCGACTTGAACCTGATGGATGGGCACAAAGTTAGATAGAGTAATTCGTCGCTTCACATCCTCCTCCTAGGCTTTGGATAAAGGGGTTTTCGGTGACTTCTATAATTGAACCTCAAGGTTTGGGTATTTTCAGTCATTTCTATGACGTTGTTTTAAGAATACTAGTCAGTTCTCCTTCTGTTAATTCCTTGCTAGCAGAGTCGAAAATTGCTCGACCAAATCTCCAGGCTTCAACTGTCATGTGAGCACTTCGATTTTGCGAAATAAATCTCTAAAAAGTTACGATGAGTTGAATGACAAAAGTAAAATTTATAAACAAATTTAAACATAACACAAAGTAAAACATAAAAACAAAGTAAAACATAAAAACAAAGTAAAACATGAAAACAAAGTAAAACATGAAAACAAAGTAAAACATAAAACAAAGTAAAACATGAAAACAAAATAAAACATAAAAACAAAGTAAAACATAAAAACTTGAAACAATGCACTGAAAGATTCATGTTGTGCATTATATCAGATATTCATAACTGACGGTCCCTGTTATATGGGTATATAATATATGTTTTACTTACTAATAGTTTTGAATTACTTTTTTTAACCTTTGTCGTTCACTAGCTTAATACTTCCCGGTTTTGCCCGGGATACTTCTTTACAACTTGTTTGTTGTTTTCTTATTAAAATTAATTTGTAAAGTGGGTATGGGTACCGCCGCCCCGGGAGCCTTTCATTGGATTACCAATACCTCTGCCATAGGTCACCCATAGTGGTCTACTACGTTTGGTGACTTAGCAGGGGAATCACGGAGTGAGGTTTGTTCATGTCTTGGCGGCCAATGCGTCAGCCCAGTCTCCTTCAGTCATACTCTCCCGACCATGTGAGAGGCTGGCTGTAGGAGATCCTTTTACCTCTCCAGCCGGACTATCCCGACTCCGCACCGCAATGAAAGGGATCGGTCAATGCGTCCGTCACTCCTTGAAACGCTGACCCCCAGATTCCTACCCACCCTTCTTATCTTTTTCCTTTCCAGTATTTCTTCTCCTTCCTTTCTTTAAAAATTCCCCCCCACACAGCATTCCCAAAGATGAATAAATGATTTTCCTCAAAAAAGGTTTTTCATTTCTTTATTATTGAAATTGAATACATTTTATCTCTATTTAATTTTAATTTATTGTGTAGAGAAGCGGAGTGTGCATATTCCGATTACATAAAGTGTGACATGAAACTTATGCTTGAAAATGGTTTACATGACAATGTTAGAGAGTTGCTGGTTTACATTATGGAAAAGACAGAGTGCATAGCGACTAGTTTTGTTTAGTTGTAGTAATAAACATAACATAATGTATGTAAGTACAGTGTGCATATTTCGAATACATAAAGTGTGACATGAAACTTATGCTTGAAAATGGTTTACATGACAATGTTAGAGAGTTGCTGGTTTACATTATGGAAAAGACAGAGTGCATAGCGACTAGTTTTGTTTAGTTGTAGTAATAAACATAACATAATGTATGTAAGTACAGTGTGCATATTTCGAATACATAAAGTGTGACATGAAACTTATGCTTGAAAATGGTTTACATGACAATGTTAGAGAGTTGCTAGTTTACATTATGGAAAAGACAGAGTGCATAGTGACTAGTTTTGTTTAGTTGTAGTAATAAACATAACATAATGTATGTAAGAACAGTGTGCATATGATATTTACCGTATAGAATAACTGTACAATCTTATAGGGGTATATGTGATTTAATTATAAAGTCCATGATATGTAATTAAGAGTAGTAATTTACAGAGTAGATACGTTAGATCACCATGCTAGGTTACATATAGTAGAAACATTAGATCACCATGCTAGGCGGGTGACTGTTTCATGGTGACCAATGGAGTATAGATACTTTGTATGAATTGTCTAGTGAAACATATGGATTTACTATATAAACATTCTGAAAATACACATAACTTTAATAAAAAAATTATATGTGTGCATGCATGCACACATGTGCAAAAAAGTTCATACATACATACGCACGTAAACACATACACACATATCTATACTGCGCAGTGTCTCCAGTAGCGAGTGAAATGTTCATTCCTCACCGGGCCGTCAGAGAGCAGCCTTACTATCAGTTGTATACAGTGTTTACAGGATTAAGGGTAGTTTATATGCTACCTTTATAGCACATACATTTCTCAATGTTAATGAACATTTCAAATATTCCAACTTTAGAAAACAGACGGAAAATAAACGACCAAACCTTTTTTATTAAAATTATTAAATTGTAAATTCGATTGTTCTGAACTCCTGCATTTAATCAACCTACATTTATACATACCTAAACGAATTACAAGATAAACATTAACATTTTACATATGTATATCCCGTTCCAACTACAGCTTGCATTCCCCAATTCAACGCTTACACTGTCTTGGTAACAAATATTTAAATGATATGGATGTATTTGATAATAATCTGAAAAAGTATGAACGAATTATTTCTACTTGGTTTATAAAATATTAAGTTAACTGCAACTTTTTTTCATTATTTGCTTATTTGTTATTAATATAAATTTTTTGTATTATTTGTTTTTTCTGTTCCTTTATATTCCTGTGTATTTTTAAGCTTTGTTGCAGTTTATTCTTCTTTCAAGTGTAATTAACTTTTGTACATGTTTTTTTATTTTTTTGTGATTTTTTATTTTATGTACTTCTATGTAAAAGCCCTCTGGGCATTCAAATAATAAAAAAAATAAAATTTGCTGACCCCCAACTAATAACGGCATTTTGTAAAGTGAATTGAATTAGTTCTATTGAACTATTGAAATATATTTCAGACGTACAGTTTTTATAAAAGAATTGCCGCCTGTGTGATAGATTGCCCTGAATTACTTGAACGAATTCAATTGAGAGTGCCTAACAGAAAACCCAGACAAAACCACACATTAAACCTACCTCAATGCAACACTAACTCAAAACAAAACACCTTTATTCACCGCTCTTCACACATTTTTAACACTTCATGCATTGAGTTTGACTTCTTCAACTCAGCCCCTTATAATTTAAAACCTAAAATCAATAAATAACATCCACACAATACATATTACTCTACACAGACTAGATCCTTTCCCTTCCCCTCCCTCCCATCATCCTAACCTCATAGGCTAACATTTTAACTTTTCTTTTTTAATTGAATAATTGAAATACTTAAGTGAAAACGTATTATTGGTTCATTTTTAAAATGTATTTACAATTCATAATAATTATTGTGAACTGTTTTCCAAATAAAATAACATAAAATAAAACAATACGGCATTTCATATCTCAGTAGCTCACAGTGGAAATGACGAAGCGGCCCTTTAAGTTTTTGAGTTGACCTAGTAATTCCATTCAGAAAAATCATTTTTTGAGACACTTCTCTTTGGAGTGTTTTTATTGCTTCAAACAGATTTCAGTTTAATGGCTCAGACACAGCGTTTTACGATTTAACCTTCTACCTATTCTCACAATTCCTCAAAGTTTTGAGACAATATCGCAACTCATCCTCAGTTACTCACACGAAATTACGAAGCCTCGTTTTAAGCTTCTATCAGAAATACGAAAGACTTGAAATCTTGAACAAAACTTATAAAAGAGAAAGAGCAAAGTTTTGGTACCTAGATGTAAATGCCAGTACACGTACAATACCTACCTACTTTAATATTACCTTAGCCCAGTTTGAAGGTAGGCACTACTTTAAAACTGTGCCGAATTATTTACGGTTCACCCAGTTAAAAGCCTCCGCCATTGTCAATTATTAAATTGTCACCCACTTTTGGGTGAGTTCCCTCAACACCATAATAAAGACATAATAATAGCCGTAAAATGAATACAATTGAATTATCTTATAACTCTGCCGTGTGAATTTGAACTTCTCGGTGAGAATAATGTGACAATCAAGATCAAAACCAAATAATTATAATATAATAGACAATAAACTCAAACAAATACGTGTGGATACTCGTATTTGTATACAAAATTCTAAACAATCTAAATAGATAAACAATGCTGTGTTTTTGGAATAAAAACAAAAACCACTGAATCAACAGTTGGTATATTGTAATACTAACTAAAAAGAATAATATTATAATAATTATAATGTTTTATTATCTTCTTTTTTATAACAAATAATGATATCCTCACTGGGATTTCCCGTGCTGAGATTTCATTTACAAAATATTAAATTACTTTATATTAAATTGATGTGCTCGATGAAAAAAAAAATTTGTAAGGTGAGGTGTTTTAAGAGCAGTTGAGTGGTTTCGGTGTTTGTCTGTATTTGGTGTTAATATATTTTCTATTTCAGATCTTCCTATGTAACGTATCCAGTGTTTTATTTGGTATTTAAATGTATTATGGTTGTTGTGATTTTTAAAGGATAGTGGAGTTTTTTTGTAGAGTTTAGTACCATAGTATAGGAAGTTTTTTTGTCCAAATGTTGTGTTTTTGGTTCCTTGTTTTATGTGTTTTTGACTCTGAGATCTAGTGTTTCTAATTAATTAAATATGTACCAACCTTGTCATATCTCAAATCTCGACATATTTTTAACTCCCTACCGTAATTTAAGAGTAGAATTAGTCGTAACTTAATCAATGCGTACTCGCAACTCTTTACTGCATAGCACAATTCAGACACATAGGTACACATACACTTATACAATATACACATTTTTCATGCAAGGAAGAAGTTGCCAGAAGAACTGGGAAGATTCGAGAAGAGGCGAGACTAAAATAAAAGACTATGACAGAGGATTGAGGCAAGAAGAAACAGAAAACAAAAAGAATCGGGAAGCGAGAAACGAAAACCAACTCTCAAACAATTCCTTTATTCCTAGCTATCCTAAATTTCAAAATTGACTTATTAGGTTGCCATGTACGAGTATAAGGGTTGATTAAATTCCAACCTCCCTCCTATCAACAGAACACGAGTTCAAAGTCCTAACAAAACCCCTCCCCTGGTGTCCCCTGGTGTACCGGTCAAAAATAGAAATTATAATTTTATTATTATGTTTTTTTTCATTGATGATAATAATACTAACAACTCTCAAAATGAATCATGAATCCAAAAAGACACAGACCAGTTAAAGGGAACTAACTGCATTACAATGAGGTCGATTAGCTTCAATGAGTTATTCCAGAATTGAATATGAATCCTAGACTTGTGGAGAAAGTCAACAGATGTCCCATATAAATAAACATCGGCACTAGACACTATCTAAAAAGATTACAAATAAATTCGGGTAGAATATTGTGGTCATGATAAAGAGGTAGTAGCCAAAATATATGGGAATTAATTCAAGATTATATTGACTGTTCTTCGAAATCGAAGTATGATACCCCTCCTTTAATATTTTGTATTTTCTTTTACATGAATACCGCACAAGAGTCTTAACTGCTCCCAGCCGTCTGGAGCCAGTGAGACTATGGCATCCCCAATTGGGGAATATTGTGAGGTTGAAGGTATTGAGGAGGGGAACCGGAGAAGGGGAAGGTGGGGAAATACCTGGCTATTCAGATCTGGTCACCAAACACGGCTAAAAGCTATTTCAAGCAACGTTTCAATTCTGAATGGTGGTCTTTCACCAGGGCGATACTGAGAGTATCTTCCACTCTGGAACGTGCGCAAATATACTATATATTATTTTTAAATTAATTAATTGTGAAACAGCACAAATTAATTAAATAAAAATTACTTGTGCACGCCGGGATTTGAACCCGCGACCTTCGGATTCGTAGTCGAGAGCCTTACCCCTCGACCATGGAGGCCGTCAAACCTTTCCTATCTTACCTTGGTTCATATTACGTACATTGTAGATTAGCGACGATCGCGCTAATTCACTTAAAATCATATAGTAATCATCCGTCCACTCATTTTTTATGAATTATTTTGCCATTTCAGAAATTAACATAACTCATGTCTCACTTTAATCAGTAAAATGGTTACTCATCACATTTTCTCATCCAAGAAACTTGTCTTTCACTTTATGAATATCTTTCAACCTGTTAAAAGTGTTTATGAATCACTTATTAATTATTGTGCTAATAAAGCACGTGTATTCATAATTAACATTTTATATATTTCTTTCCCACGCAATATTTTTTCATCGATTTAGTGACGATCATGTGTTTTTAATTCTTAAATTGTTATTGAATTTGTGGTACAATAGTTTAAAGGTGACTGAACATTCGAAGGCTTAGCATAACTTATTACATTTTTTGGAGGTCTATGAGTAAACTTGAGACACCTGACACGATAGATTACTAAACGGTTCATTAATAAATTAAGTTGATTGCCCTCGCAGTAAACGTAATGTTAAAGACGTTTTATGTTATTTCATCTTACAGCCGTTCTTCCCAACCCTACTGAACAACGGCTCAGCCGAAATTTTACCTCAACGCTGTTCAAATGCACAAATACGCTCTTCCTAACCAAAACCTCTATCAAATTTACGATCAATTTAGTATATCGATTTTTTGGATTAAAGTTCTCCTCAGCAGAAAACTAGTTATAAAAAGTGTCAACAGGATGGATAAGCGTCACTGAAATGTCAAATGTCATTGTTAGTTTTCTTTGATCTTTTTTACGTTATTCAATTATTGAATGACAAATATGTATTTCCGTTTTCGAATGTCAAAACATGTTTATTGTATTTTTTAAATAGAGCTTATAACTTAGAACTTATTTTAGTAATTGTAAGCTACGCTTTGTCTTGTTTTTTCACTCACCGAGAAACGTCAAATTTCAATTGTATGAAACGAACATTGTGCTTCGCGGCATTATCAAAAGTCAAGTCAACACTTTATTTTCACCATATTTTGAACACATCCATTTTTGTAGTTTATGAAACTTTGATGTCACTCTATTGTCTTGATTGTCGGCGGCTACTACTTTATCGTGTATGGAAGTGGACGGATTTATGGACGGATTTATGGACGGATTTATGGTGGGCAGGCACCTTCATAGATAATTTAAGATGAACAATGCTTGGAAACAGGCAAACAGAGCTAATACTTAACAAAACACTTGGCTGATCGGTGACTCAGATTAATCATTTGAAAAGTTGGGAAGAACGGCCGTTATTCTTTCTTCTGGCGATCAGACCTCTTGGAACATAGCTCTCCCTTACAATGTCTCCAGTCTCCTGTTGGTACTTACCCGCCCTTATTGCCATTATTCCTTCTCTCTTACCCAACCGTATCGAATGTAATGGAAGATGGGCCGTGACTCGTTATGAGTATGAAACCACGCGCACAAAGCGTCGCCAACCTCGTTCGACCGTACTACAGCGGCACTCCGCCTTTGCTTCTACCTTTAAACTAAATGCATAACTTTCATAGGCTCGCCCACTTTGATTGTCGCAGTTCGGCTACAGTCAGCACGCTTCCATGCCATTTATATTATATTATTATACATACCAGTGACGTGCAGTCAATTAAGGCTGAAAAGCTGTGCCTACATTATGATGATAAAATGATCCTTAAAAGTTTCTAATTAAAATGGTTTTTTTCGCGGATTAGCAATCATTAACAGATAGATAGAGAGAATCAGTTTAAATTAATTACTCATTACAGTGCAATCTAAAAACAACACAGAAAAAGTTAAACAAGGGAGGAATAAATCATTTAAAATAAGTTTAAGAATAGACTAAACCAAATCACATTTATTAATTGTTTTTGTCTTTAATTCGTAGAACTCAATTTATTTATTTTTTAAAAATTTAATGTAAATCAAATTTAATAATGTTGTTATTAAGTTCTGCTAGTATTGGTTCTTATTATTGTGACATTTGTTTCGACGTTTAAGGACATTTTCAAACTCCGGTTAATCCACATTGCGACGACTTATTTATTTGATTTCATTTACTCCCACCCAATTCTAATTTGGATGGGTTTTTAAAATAACTATTAATTATCGGTAAAACCGATTTAGTTAAAAAATAATTAAAATTCTCTCTTCTGTGAGGTTTTTACATTTATAATGTGTTTTCCCCGTATTTCGGTGACAATGTTTTCTTAATTGGTTTATATAAATGTGTTATATTGTTTTGGTAGTGTGAACATACTGAAAAGTGGTGAATAAATAATTTTCATTGCTTTATTAATTAATGTTATATTAGCAGTTTGAAAATGGCAATGAACGCCGAAACAGCTGTCACAGTAATAAAAACTAAATTGCTTGCAGAACGGAATAATAAAATTTGATTTACATTAAATTTTTAAACAAATCAATTGTATTCAGCTGGCCACAACAATCAAAGGAAGATGGTAATAAAATTGTCATTTTCATATATTCAATGCGTAATTCATACCCGAATTTGAAAAACTACGTACAGCCTATCTTTGCTCATAGAGCAATGCACGCCACTGATAAACGTCTTTATCAATTCAAACAATGCTTGCAATTTATTTTTAAATCATGGAGGTACTTATTTATTTAATATCAACGGTAGGAATACACCATAAAAAATAATTATATGTCGCAGTTAACTACAAGTATAAGAATATTACACAAATAATTTTAAAATGTAACTATTAAATGTGGCATTAGGTCGTACAATGACATCAGAGAGTATATAAAGAACAAAAGTTCATGAAGGATATAAAAGTAAAATATGCGTACATATAAAACATGTAGTAAACTTAAGTTATATTAATATTGATTGAAACGATATGATAGTATAGCCTCCTTGTACTTACCTTCCGTTCAGTTAAATAGATCCGCTTCATCTGCGTATCTATTACTAACTTCATGTAATCTAGGTACAAGCGAGTGTTTGTAATGCTCAGTCCTGGTGTTGTTACATTTAAACAGGATTTTGGAACGATTTGCTCTCGTAGGTATATGAAATTGAATAATGGGGCTGTCTATGGTATACTACCATTTACAATATTGAACATAAATATGAAGTTGGAAATAATTCTTCGATCTGAGAGATTTAGTAAATTTTGTTATTTCATCAAGTAATTATTGTTAATGCTTTCAATGGGAATACCGAGTTTATAATTAATATGTCTAAGGAATTTATGTAGAATTTTTTCGATTGAATCTGAATGTATTTAAAAATGGGGGGACTGGATTGAGGAGTTATATTCAACTTGACAACGAACTAAAGATGTATACAAAGGTCGAAATATTCCTAAATCCCCTGGAATTCCGTAGAATGAAGACAAGCATTTTCATTCCCTTGTAATTAATTGCGTTTATATAGGATGTAAAGTTTAATTTAACATCGAATATTATGTCCATGTGCCATTACGTAAGGCTGATGTGTTGTAAGTTGTTGTGTTAGTTGCAAACTGTTGTTAAACAGGTCATCGTTATAAAATACAATTTGTCAGTGTTATACCCCGACTACAGGATCACCCAACCTCCGAACTCGACCGAGATCGCCCCGGTGGCGAACTAGTTGGCCCAGCCTTCAAACTAGTTGGCCGAACTCGCACAAACCGGCCTCCACGCATTGGCCGCTAAGTACAATCAGCACGAGTTCGGCAGGCGATCCCGACGAACCTGATGCGCGAAGAATAAAACATTACCTTCAGCACCGGTGCTAGTCGGGAAACACACCAAACGCTTGCCCAACATTTGCACGCTTTTGACATTTGTCACATGAGAACGAGTCGCTTCTACGACTCGTTGTGTTCAACAGCTCGGCTGTGGAATGATCTGCCGGCCTCTGTGTTTCCTTCATCCTACAACATGGGTATCTTCAAGATCCAAGTTCACTCCTTCCTATCCTCCAAAAGATCCACACAGCATCCCTAAAGATAATATAGGCCTTAAAGGAAACTATTTCAAACGCCCAAATATGCATTATGCATATTATGCTAATAATAATGACAATGATAATTTGTATAGCGCCGTGTTTCATGAAAAATCACCTCATTAGCGAAATGCATGTAATCCAAACTATAATCGGGGATAGGGTGATTTTACAGGGTGGTTTGACATCACAAAGGTTGTTAAGCAAGGCTGCGTAATGTCACCGTGGTTATTCAATCTATACATGGATAATTGTATGCGAGAATTGAAAGAGGTGGGCCTGGGCGCGAAAATGTGTAGTCTGCAAGTATGTTGCCTGTTGTATGCTGATGATGCGATGCTGATTGCTAACAGTATGGAAGATCTAGGATGAACGAAGTATGTATGAAGAATGACCTAATGATGAATGTAAATAAGTCCAAAGTCATGGTGTTTGAAAGAGAGAGTACGAAAACAGTGTGCAATATAGTTGTGAATGATGAATACTTGGAGCAGGTGGATAAGTTTGTGTATTTGGGAAGTATGTTTACGAGAGGTGGAAAGACTGATAGGGATATTGAAAGAAGGGTGAATGCAGGAAACTCCATTAACGGAGGACTGAACGCGGTTGGCGCAAACAAAAGTTGTCCAAAGAAGCGAAGCTAGCAGTCCACAATGGAGTGCTGATACCAACTCTGATGTATGGCAGTGAGGCATGGAACTGGCAGAGGAAGGATGAAAGTAGACTGAATGCTGTAGAAATGAGATCTCTGAGACGAATGTGTGGTAAAACCATGTATGATCGAGTGAAAAATGTTGAGATTCGTAAAGAATGCAAGGCTGATGTAAGCGTAGTAAGCAAGATTAAGAAAGGGACGCTTAGATGGTTTGGGCATGTAGAGCGAATGAACGAAGAAAGGAGTGTAAGGAGAATATATGACGCGAATATGAATGGAAGAAGAAGCCGGGGACGCCCGAGGAAGACTTGGCACGATCAAGTGAATCAAATACTCGAGTCGGGCCATGTCAGAAGTTGGAATAACAGAAGAGAATGTATGAGGTGTTGTATGAATGTGAATGAAGCAAGAAGTGTATGCCAAGATTGAGTTGTTTGGCGGTCCGTCTTCTCTGCCTACCCCTGCCGGGAAACGGCGTGATGGTTAGTTGTTTAGTTAGTTAGTTGCTATATTTTTTGCGCTGCAATCTGACTCAGGCTGTGCATAAAAATAAAATGCGGAGCTAAAACAGGCGCAACAGCTATCCGTTATATTTATTTCCGGTATTATGAGTACCTAATGAGAAACGAATTGTATCAATAATATTATAAATTTCTGCAGACTTTCTATGAATATCGGTAGATCGATATATTTTAGCTAAAATGGCATCACTAGTTTGGAGTTGGAACGTTGGCCGATCGTAGAGTTGCCCGATTTATAGTCACTATACGATCGGCCAACGTCCCAACTCCGAGCCGAGTTCGGGTTGGGACGTTGGTCGATTATGTGGTCGAGGCATTACATTATTCAATTTAAAATTTCCCGAAGTAATTTTAATATTTATGCAGATTTTTTTTAAACTACATTGAAGAGAAATTTATTTTAAATGAAAAGAAATAAAAAAAGCAAAATTCAGCCGATGAGTCATTTTGGAAATGTTGATTAATCTTCACGGATATTTTATTGTTTGTATTTTGTTACTCACTGAGTTGCATAATTTCATATGGAAATTATTCTCGGAACAATAACTGCGCAAGTAATACTTCTCAGAAAAAAATATTTATCACATTTGTGTCAGTAAAATGTATGCAAACTAGCTGATGTGTACCCGGCCTTGCTCGGGATTATTTTCATTTTTTTTAATAAAGTTATGAAGTTGTAAATTCTTGCTCGTCGTTTGGGTGCCACAAATGATTTGACCGAGAAAGTAATGCCTTGTGACGACTATTACTATCTCCTAACAAAGAAAAATTTATTACATTCAAACATTTATTTTTTCAAAATATATATAAATAATAAAGTTGTTAAGTACGTACCTACTTGTGTTTTCCATTTTGAAAATATTCTACCCAAAAAACCTCCTTCTTTTGAATATGTAATCTGTGGTTAACCAGAGTGGTATATCTATTGGCTAACCTTAATACAACATGGCGGGTTCAATGTTTTCATATTCATTTTAAAACGTTATAGCAACAGTTTTACATATTGGATTTCATTCAAACTACTCTCTAAACCTTCCCGACACTAATAAGAACAATCTGTGCTAAACCTGTCCAGTAATTTTCGAGAATACCGAGGACACACACACAAACATTCATTTTTATATGTAGAGATTTTAGAATATTAGCAATCGTGAAAACCTTTACATAACCATGGTTAACGGAATTAAACATTATACTCGTAAATATTATGACAGTACCCTTATTTTGTAGACCTATCGATTTTCGTTTATATAGCGCAAAAACCTCACACAATTAGCTCCCATTAGTCCCAACTACTCCCAACCGCCTGGAGCTAGTGAGACTATAGCATCCCCAATTGATTAATGTTGCTAGGTTGATGGTAGTGGGGAAGAGGAAGGTGGGGAAATACCAAACAAGACTAAATGCCATTTCAAGCAACGTTTCAATTCTGAATGGTAGTCTTTCACCAGGGCGATACTGAGAGTATCTTCCACTATACTACATATTATTTTTAAATGAATTAATTGTGAAACAGCACAAATTAATTTAATAAAATTTACTTACGCACGCCGGTTATTATTAAGTTCTGCGAGAATTTAATTTGTATTATTATTTTCAAAGTGCGGTTAATCCACATTGCAACGACTTATTTATATGATTTTTATTTACTCCCACCCAATTATAATTTGGACATATGTTTAATATAATTATTTACTATCGGTAAAACCGATTTATTTAGAAAATAATCAAAATTCTCTATTATGTGAGGTTTTTAAATTTATAATGTGTTTCCCCGTATTTAACTTATATTGTTTTTTTAATTGATTTATTTAAATGTGTTATATTGTTTTGGTGGTGTGAACATACTGAGGAGTGGTGAATAAATAACTTCCCTTACTTTATTAATTAATATTATGTTAGGATCATTCGTTCGTCTATTAATTTTTAATTGTTCAAATAAATTTAATGTAAGACCCTTTCTTTCCACATGTAAGGTTTCAGGCTCGTTGTCGTCAAGCGGGACGTGATTATTCACTAAGAGATGTTCTGTAAATTTTGAAGAAGTGCTTTTATTAATTAATTAATGTTATATTAGGAAAACCTCACATAATAGAGAATTTGAATTATTTTCTAACTAAATTAATTTTCCGATAGTAAATAATTATTTTTAACACCCGTCCAAATTAGAATTGGGTGCGAGTAAATAAAATCATATATATAAGTTGTCGCAATGTGAATTAACCGCCAATATGACATAGAACGCCGAAACAGCTGTCACAATAATAAAACAAAATACTTGCAGAACTTAATATTAGCATTATTAAATTTGATTTACATTAAATTTAAAAATAAGTAGTTCTACGAATTTAATTCAAAAACAATTAAGAGGAACGGCTGCGCTGCCTGTTTCATGCATAACTTAATTTTGAATTTGAGGCCAAAATACCCATCCAAACCGAATGATATATACATATATATATGTATTTAATTAAAGATTTAGTAAATATCTAACACGGACGAAAAGTTTTTTTTTTATATTGAAAAAAAATCTTTTTCATAATTTTAAAGACAACTTAGAAAATTATTTGCGGGTTTACTGTATTTTTTTTAAATTATCTTATTTGCTATTTACATATGTTTACGCAAATAAAAATAAAACATTAAAAAAAAAAGTTTTTTCGGGTCGATATTTTAAATTGTGTACGGCAAATAATATATATATATATATATATTATAAATTTCATTCTATTTTTAAAGCGGATTCCGCAAGTAATTGTTAAAGGTGCCTCTAAAATCGCGAAAAATCAATTCTTTTAAGGATTTTGACGCCAAATCCAAAATTACGTTTTGTATGAAACAGGCTGCGCAGCCGTTCCTCTTAATGCTATACTTGATTTTATTAATATTTGATATGACTATTTCGATGCGATGTCGAATTGATCAAGATTTTCTACAAGTCGTAATATTTGGTTCCGCGAAGGCGCGCCTTGTGTTTCCAATGTATATTTTTGCTTATACTGTATACTTCCACGTCACAGCGGATAGCAAATTTCCCATACACGTTTCGTAGCAAGTCTCGTTTTTCTTATTTGGGGTGGAAGGCGCTGTTACTGAAGTCGTACATTAACTCGGCGCTTTTTTAGAATAATATGTAAATGGTCAGGGCCTGTCAACCGAGGGTCTAGCGACATGTTCTGTTTGTAAAGAGCATCATTCCCGAAATACGTGGTTTTTCGCCTAAATTTGAGCGACTTTTTTTGTATTTAACCAACAAGAAGGTTCAAAGACATTTTTTAATATTAAAGTATATCACATAAATAGGGGATATTTGTTTCCTTTACCGCGGATATTAAGAAATTACAATACTATTCACTGCTCTAATAATGAAATAGGCATTTTTAATATTAAAGTATATCACATAAATAGGGGATATTTGTTTCCTTTACCGCGGATATTAAGAAATTACAATACTATTCACTGCTCTAATAATGAAATAGGCATTTTTAATATTAAAGTATATCACATAAATAGGGGATATTTGTTTCCTTTACCGCGGATATTAAGAAATCACAATACTATTCACTGCTCTAATAATGAAATAGGCATTTTTAATGACACAATTAATCAATTTATAATACAGGTTTTACCATTAATATCAAACTGATAATGTGATGATATCCTTTATTAAGTACCAAAACAGTGTACCATCAGCACAGGTGACAATAAGGAGTTACTTTATACACCTACTTTATAATGTGTTTTCGACCTTTCACTTCTTTTTCATTATTATTATCAGTTTTGCGAGATAATGTTTGTTGTTATTTATTTTACTTATTGATTATTATTGGTATGTAGACATCCATGTATATTGGGCATATTGCTTGTTTTATGTGCTAAAATAAAAAGGTAATATTTACTTTAATCTTCAGATACTAACATATTTAGGTTAATCTTATTTTGGACATCTACATTCTAGGTTCAATTATTATTTCATCTGTTTTTTTAGGTCCTACAACAACAAGCGGTGTCGTAATATTCCTTTAGCAATAAATTTTAAACAACAAACCAGACATTTCAATGTCAATATTTAACGCCGTTTTGCAAATCGGTTATTGTATACATCGTATTGTTAACAAAAAATGTGTACATTGCAGGGAACATTTCTCCCTCTTCCTGTGTCAACTGTGGTTAGAGGTGCATAAGTGTGGAGATAATCTTCTCTACCCAGTGAGCTGGCTGCCTATAGCTACTGGTGGGCTGTTATTTATACATATTAATATATTATATCGGTTATTGATTTCATATTTCTACAACTCCATTAATGCGGAATGCATTAATAGATTGGTATTCAGTCGGACGATAAGAAAGATGTGTGCTAATTTTTCACATATGTCAATTACATGATAATAATAATAATAATAATGTATAAATGGGTCAATGGCCAACTATTCTTTTCCCGCCACTCAAGACATGTTTCAAAATAATTTAATTGTACAATTGGATCAGATTATTTATTAATTTATTATTTTGGATATTTTTGTTATTAATATTGTAAATGCATAGGTTTAACCCTTTGTACTCCGAATGTTGTTGTATATGGTATACCAGCTACTCCATAGAGTGTAATGTAAAAATATGAGGAAAAATTACGATGTTTTTTAGAAAATTAGAAAAAAAAAATTGGGTAAGGCAGTAAAATAAAAAGTTGTAGTTGTGTTTAGAAATGTATATTTATTATCATGTAAGATTGTTAATAAAAGAAAAAATTGCATATTATAATCTTTATAATTTTTTATGGTGTGGTATTTTAGAAAGCAGTCACCCAAATGCACACGTGGCTTGTTAGGACACGTGTCAAAGTACTCACTGGTTTCCCGTCTGCCACCTTTTTCTGCCTTTTTCGGAAAAGTCACTTTGCACTTCTAAAACAAGCTCGTCTTCACTACCACTGAATTCTAAATTCTCCTAGATATTTATTGAGCAGTAAAAATTATTAAAATAAAATGAATGCGTACTTATTGTTATGAATGAAACATAGAGCACGCAGCACAACCTATCGCCAGTGAGTACTGTATACAGCTGAATATAACATGTGTATACATTTTATGTACAATAAAATGTATACCTATTTTTATGTTGCCGCTGCGCCACCATCGGAGTAGATAGAATGTTTTCTATGTCGTCGCGGTGGCGACAACGGAGTAGATAGAATGTTTTCTATGTCGTCGCGGTGGCGACAACGGAGTAGATAGAATGTTTTCTATGTCGTCGCGGTGGCGACAACGGAGTAGATAGAATGTTTTCTATGTCGTCGCGGTGGCGACAACGGAGTAGATAGAATGTTTCGTCGTCGCGGTGGCGACAACGGAGTAGATAGAATGTTTTCTACATCGTCGCGGTGGCGACAACGGAGTAGATATAATGTTTTCTTTGTCGTCGCGGTGGCGACAACGGAGTAGATAGAATGTTTTCTTTGTCGTCGCGGTGGCGACAACGGAGCAGATAGAATGTTTTATGTCGTCGCGGTGGCGACAACGGAGTAGATGAATGTTTTCTATATCGTCGCGGTGGCGACAACGAGTAGATAGAATGTTTTCTTTGTCGTCGCGGTGGCGACAACGGAGTAGATAGACAACAGATAGAAGCGTCGTCGCGGTGGCGACAACGGAGTAGATAGAATTCGTCGCGGTGGCGACAACGGAGTAGATAGAATAAGTTTTGTCGTCGCGGTGGCGACAACGGAGTAGATAGAATGTTTTCTATGTCGTCGCGGTGGCGACGACGGAGTAGATAGAATGTTTTCTTTGTCGTCGCGGTGGCGACAACGGAGTAGATAGAATGTTTTCTATGTCGTCGCGGTGGCGACAACGGAGTAGATAGAATGTTTTCTTTGTCGTCGCGGTGGCGACAACGGAGTAGATAGAATGTTTTCTATGTCGTCGCGGTGGCGACAACGGACTACAAAGGGTTAAAGATGTAAAAGTTTTTTTTAACACTGCGAGCTTCGCCTTTCTGTTTCTGAAGGGAGACTGACAGAAGTGTTCACACGGAAGTTTTCCTTTTTTCAGATTCCATACAAAATCAGGATTATGAAAATGTCGGTGTTTAAAAAAAAATAATGAATTTTTGGGTTTTATAATTCCACGTTTACATTTTTTCATATTTTACCGTATTTACTTTAAATATATATTTTTTTACAATAACTCCACACAGGAGGCCCCGAGGGAAATAATTTTCACCAAGGCCTATATCATCTTTGGGGATGCTGTGTGAAGGGTCTTTTAGAGGATAGGAAGTGAACCTGGGTCTTAAAGAGACCCATGTTGTAGGAGGGAGAAAACGGAGAGGCCGGCAGATCATTCCAGAGCCGAGCTGAATACAAGAACGAGTCGTAGAAGCGACCCGTTCTCACGTGACAAATGTTTGGTGTGTTTCCCGACTGTGCACCGGTTCCGAAGGGATCAATGATGCTAGTCCATTAGAGCATATTACATTAAAATACCGGTAGAACAAGGACAGTATTCCCACCTGACGTCCGTGATCCAAAGATCGCAATCCGTTTGTTAAGATAGGCGAATCAAACGGACCAATAATAATATATCTGAGGCGAATGGGTGGTAAAACCATGTATGATCGTGTGAACAATGTTGAGATTGGTAAATAATGAAAGCCTGATGTAAGCGTAATGAGTAAGATTAAGAAAGGGACGCTTAGATGGTTTGGGCATGTTGAGCTAATGAACGTAGAGAGGAGTGTAAGGAGAAAATATTATGCGAATTTGAATGGAAGAAGAAGCCAGGGACGCCCGAGGAAGACATAGCACGATCGAGTGAATCAAATACTTGAGTCGGGCCATGTCAGAAGTAGGAATAACAGAAGAGAATATAGTGCGTGATGGTTAGTTAGTTAGTAACTTTCTATATTTATTAATAAAAAAATACCCATAATGTCTCTTTTTCTTCTGGAAGTGTGCCTTTCAATATTTTTATCCCATTTGCGTTCATGGCATTTTGTCCTGATAAATTCTTTCCAAATTGTATATTGTCACGAAAGGGAATTATTTCATAATGGTGGCAAGTAGATTCAACCCATTTTCGATAACTCAGAGATGGCGCGTGTTTTGGCGCAGTTATATAGGTTAAATGGATTTTTACAAGTTTATCTGGTTTCCAAATATGAACATATAATAATTAATTAAAAGATGCAATGAAATACGCTTTCTTGAGAAGTAATCTATATGAGTTTGGAGGCAGCGAGAAGATAAAATATAGCGTTATTTTCCCCTTTCGGTCTTCTTTTGCCCTTTTGGAAGATAATTGGAGACGTGTTTACAGGTTGAAAATATATCCGCGATGAAGTGATTTTTTAATGTTTTTCAAGAACACTCCGCTTACTCGGCATACAATTTGGTTTATATTCAAAGATCAAAGCCATGTTATTTTATTGTCTATAATGTTACATTATTATTTCGTGGAAAACATAGAATTTCCCACCTTATCACAATTAATTCGTGGAAAAAGCATAACCTACTGACATTATAAAAACATTTTGATTTTTTTTCAGATGTATCGTGTTTATCCTCGTTGACATTCTGCGAAAAATTTTACCACACTAGCTAACAGAAGTATCTTAGTAAGCATATTGTGACGTATTTTAGACGTTCGATCGAAGTAATAATAATACCGGGATCAATATTCTTCACATTAATAGTAGAGGTAAACGCTTAGATAACTTAGAAGCCTTAGAAATTAAGAAATCCCTAAATAATAATGAGTCTATTATTAACGATAAAAAAACTTCTCTTACAGCCCCATTTTAAATATGTTTTTTCACTCCTCTCTCAATCTCTATCTCTCCCCCCACTCTTTACTAATCCCTAGTCACGCTTCCACCCCCACTGTGACACCTAATATATATTTTCTGTCATAATTTAGTAATTTTGGTAAGTTAGTGATAGAACGGTTGTTCCAAAACCGATCAGCGTAAAAAAAGTGGTTAAAATCGGAATAACCGTTCCATCGTCAGGGCAAGTGTATACTGAACAATATTAAAAAATTATCTAAGAACATTCATAGTAAATGGCACAGTGGGGGTGAAGGGCGTGGCTATTCATTTGATTATAATGGATAACCACAAAGTGATAGCTTCATACAATAGTAGAAATTTATTTATTTATTTACGCCCCTGGGGCTTTTCCATAAAACAATTACATTAATGTATTAAAATTTACATAAAAACAATAATGGTTTCATTCCTAGCTATGTCAAATGTGCATTGTAATGTTATCCATATTCGCATTATAGCAAATATTAGAGCATAAAAAAAATTCGAAAGGAAAAATAAGTCAACATATTACAACAAATAAAAAGAAAAGAACAAAAAAATGGATAGGTAGGTACAATTATTTAAAAAAAAACAGCATTAAAAGACAAAGTACATACAGTAAATGTTAAAAAAATGTATATATATATATTGTTACGTAACCAATAGAAGATCTTAGAATACTCCTAGCCTCTCGTTTGCAAAACATCACACTACAACCAATAACACCACATCTCGCCGGAGAATTACCACAATCAACCAATCCGGTGAGCTTCCGTCAGCCATCTTTGTTAATCAACCAATGAGGTCAAGCGGAATAGATAATTTCCGACCGCTTGTAACGGCTTGACCTCGCGAAGTGAGCCCGCCGCCCGCCCATTACGCATTCCTAAAACAGACACCAAGCGATCAACTGCGTGCTTCTTTGGAGCACGCAACCGGTTCATTATTGCATCATTCGATTCAATACATGGAAACATCAACTGCACGCGGGCTTGAGGCCTATAGCAGATAGTTACCATACTACTCTTGTAAGCACCTAGTATGGTGTCCTTTTAACTGTTAAACTCAGTGTGAGCATGATTAATACCTATGTACTTTGGACGCTGACCACGTAGACTCCGCCTTGACGACGGCGTCGTTTTACCATCAGCTATTCATGTAAGCCGCTATCAACTTCCTTCTTATTATGTGCTGTACTTGTGTGTCTTGCCTCATTAACTTGCCTGGTTAGAGCTCCTTCAGAGAGAGAGGATAGTCTAGAACAGTGTAGATGCCTTCTGACGGCCTTCATGGTCGAGGGGTAAGGCTCTCGACTACGAATCCGAAGGTCGCGGGTTCAAATCCCGGCGTGCGCAAGTAAATTTTTTTTTTTTTGATTTTACGTACAATCCACATAAAATTAACACTATTAACAATCTTAGTTACCAATGGCGGCGTATTTTATTCATTAATCATTTTTCTTCCTGCAGTGTAAAAAATCTTCCTTCTGAATTAAGACCTGCATTTTATACAAATAATAATTTAGGTAAATTTTTAATCAACTAAAAAGATAAAGACGACAAGCTTAGTCACTCGGGAATATATAAATTAGATTGTAATGATTGTTCAGCATTCTATATTGGCAAAACAACACGCAATGTCAATATTAGAATTAAAGAACATCTTAGATGCCTAAATAATAACGGTTTTTCAGAATTCGCCAATCACCTTATTGATAAAGATCATACCTTCAATCAAAGCACTGGTGCTAATATTCTTCATAAAAATGGTCATGGAAACAGATTGAATAATTTAGAATCACTAGAAATAAAGAAAGCTGTTAAAACCAAAAATAAAATTCTAAATAATCAACTAAATGTGTCCAATAGCCCAATATTAGGTATATTCCCTATAATCTCGTAAAATTTCCCATCCCATAATCACCTGTTCAGTTATTCCTTGGTATTCCATTATATGCACTTCTGTCTCTTTCGCTCGGTTATTTCTATTTCATGCTATTTCATGCTATCTCATTTTTTCTTTGTTCTATGTTATGTTCTGTCTTATTCTATTTTGTATATATAAACACACTATGTATTTTTGATCAGTTTAATTTTTGTACCCTGAAGATGCTTATGTTAAGCGAAACCGAAAAGTTATTGTTTTATTTTCATTAAATTTTATTTCATTAATTTGTGTTGTTTCACAATTAATTCATTTAAAATAATAGTGCATTTGCGCACGTTCCAGAGTGGAAGATATTCTCAGTATCGCCCTGGTGAAAGACCATCATTCAGAATTGAAAAGTTGCTTGAAATGGCTTTTAGCCGTGTTTGGTGACCAGATCTTGATTTCCCTATTTCCCTACCTTCCTCCTCCCCTTCCCCCCCCCCCCCCACCCAATGCCTTCTGCCTCACAACATTCCCCAATTGGGAATGCAATAGTCTCACTGGCTCCAGACGGTTGGGAGCAGTTGGGACACTTGTGCGGTATTCATATAAAAAATAAAATAAAAAAATAAAAAAAGATGCCAACTTCATGACGAAACCTGCATATAACTCGTATGACCATGTTTTGTTACAATAAATTCTGAGTTGAAAGCACTCCATCCTGTCAATTAATGTAGAGTAGATGCTTCCCTTCAATTCTAAGGCCGCGGCCGACCCATTTGACCTTGAGAAAAGGAATCTTTATGTACTACCAATGCTGAGCTAAGCCATGATAGAGCGGGGACCAGTCATGAACTGCTTTTCTTTACACCAACTCTCTTTTCCCCATTTCCCTCCTTTCTGCACCCCTAACACCGGCTTCCCTCGTGGGGCTCTTCATCATCTTCCGTCCCTTTTTCCCCCTGTAACACTGTCGCCCCCATGTAAAACTGCCGACCAACGTGGTGCTACTTCCTTTCCTAACACTGATACCCATCGTGGGGCTTTTCGTCCTTTCCGACCTTCTCCTCCTTTCCCCTTTTTTTTCCTCCCCTAACAATAAATGCAGAATAATTTTCTCGGTTTACGCGCGTAATGTAGTCTTTAGAAGAACTTTTTAACCGCTGACGTTTCGGACAAATCACATTGTCCATCTTCAGGGGCCTTGTGTCTTGAATTTTGTTTTGAACTGATCGTTTGCGCGTGTCCGTTCAATCCAGAAGTCAGAACAAAGATTCAAGACATAAAGCCTCTGAAGATGGATAATATAATTTGTCCGAATTTATTTATTCATCAATATCCATTTTCTCCCCTTCAAAGTAATCCGCTTCAGATATAATGCACTTATGCCAGCGCTTCTTCCAATCCTCGAAGCACTCCTGGAATGCGCTTTTCGGTATGGCCATCAGCTCGTTCTTCGATTCTGACTTTATCTCATCAATTGTAGCAAAAAGCTTCCTTTCATTGGTCTCTTCAGTTTCGGGAATAGGAAAAAGTCGCAGGAGCCAAATCTGGTGAATATGGTGGTTGAGGCATGATTACGGTGTTGTTTTTGGCCAAATAATCACGAACAAGCATTGATGTGTGAACTGGTGCATCATCGTGATGCAAAATCCACGATTTGTTTTTCCACAATTCCGATCG